>VCJI01000097.1:0-10354 GCA_024139395.1 Backusella morwellensis | reverse complement strand
CCCCCCCCCATAAAAAGAAAGGTTCTTATTTAAGATAATATTTTAAGAAAACCTTTCTTCAGAATTAGTACCTAAAAAAGTTTTTAGCGTCGCCCGCGCAGCGGGCGATGCATCAGGCCTCCGGCCCCGACGCTAAAAAGGTAAAATCCTAACATCATAACATTATTCATTGTAACTCTCTTAATTTAATGTAAATAACCTTTCTAGGAAAACACATCATAACATTCCTAACACTATCCCCTTGTAACCCCCCCGATTTACAGAAATCGGGGGATAAATCATAGCATTATCATAGCATAGTCATAGCATAGTCATAACACAACCAAGTACAACATATAAACCATCTTCAATATAATCTTCGATAGAAGATGGTTATTCATAATCTATATTCATTACCACCCCTTATTATCAAATATGAGGGATGATAATATGTATTAGGTTAGATTAATGAATTGTTGATTATTAATATGTTATTATGAAAAATCAATTTGTAACAAATCTATTCCTGAAAGAATTAGGATATAAACATATGTGTAATTCTGTATATATCTTAAGAAAGGGTTTAAGTATTAGGGGGAGGGACTTATTGTCCCCCCGGTAATAACCATTCAGCCACTCGTTCCCGAACGGCTACCTTGTTATGACTTCAGACCAGTCGTTTACTATCCTTGGATGTCTTTAGACAACTTCAGGTATAGCTTACTCCCAGCCCGTGACAGGCAGTTAGTAGATCTTGAAGCTTTAATTTCACCGTGACGTGGTGATTCACGATTACTAGCAATTCCTAATTCATGAGCTCGAGTTACAGAGCTCAATCCACAAAGGGGAAATTTGGGGATTACCTCCAAGTTACCTTATTGGATCCTTTTGTATTCCCCCTAGCTGCACGTCTGTAGCCCACTCCATAAGGGCCATGAGGGCTTGTCTTAGTCCTAATTATTCCAGTTTATCACTGGATGCTCAACTAGATATTAACTAGTTGCAAGGGTTTTGTTCGTTATGCGGACTTAACCTTACATCTCACGACACGAACTGAAGACAGCCATGCAACGCCTGTGTAGCATTCAAGGAGTGGTAAGATGTTGTGCGGATCATCACATTAAACAACATGCTTCACTGCTGGTTTTCAAGACCCTCTATACTTTTGGGTTTCAACCTTGCGGCAGTACTCCCCAGGTGGAGTGCTTTAATCTACATTTATAGACTGATTAATAACCAATCTAAGGCACTCATCGTTTACGGTATGGACTACACGGGTCTCTAATCCGTTTTGCTCCCCATACTTTCGTACCTCAGCGTCAGTGTTTAGTTAGAAAGAAGCCTTCGCCTTAAGCGGTCTTCCGAGGATCAACAGATTCCATCCCTACTCTCGGAGTTCCTCTTTCCTCCATTACACTCTAGTTTCATAGTTACTGAAAAGCTCTTATTCATTTAGTTCGATACCATCCAGTCTTATGATACAGCCTACGTACCCTTTAGACCCATTAATGATGAATAATGCTTACCCCTCTCGTATTACCGCGACTGCTGGCACGAGATTGGTCGGGATTAATAGGAAAGTACAGTCATTATCCTCCTTTCCGTTAGGACTTTATCAAATTAATGTATCCGTCCTTCTAGGTGACTGGTTCAGCCTTTCGGCCATTGACCAAGATTCCGCACTGCTGCCGATACTTTGCTCGTGTGGGCCTTTCTCATTCCCACTGTGGTTGATCGTCCTCTCAGACCAACTATAGATCATTGGCTTGGTAAGCCGTTACCTTACCAACTACCTAATCTATTCAATAGGTACATCCATAGGCGGAAATTATCCTTTCAATATTTGGTATTCCACCAATCCTATGGGTAGCTTGCCTATTCATTACTCACCCGTTCGCCATGTCCAAACACAAGTGTTTGGCATTCGACTCGCATGTGTCAAGTCCCTAGATAGCATTCACTCGAAACTAAGTTTAAATTTTTACTTACTCTTCTGATTTGGCAAGATACATGATCTTCTTTTCAGATCAAGTCTATTAATATATAATATTATAAGACAAGATAGAAAATATCAGAAATTAAAATCTTATTTGTTACTTATATCTTACTAAATATCATTATTAGTTTCATTTTATCTATTGTAAAACCTTAATAATATAGGTTATTTATAGATTATTATGAATCAGGTATATTGAATCTAATAGTGTAGACCTAGTGTTAACTAGTGTTAACTATCAACCAGCGTTATACAGGACTAGTGTTAACCGGTGTTAACTGTTATGAAATAAGGTTAACTAATAAATTAGAGTAATAGATTAAAGAATAGATTTTGCTTATATATTTGTGTCTAAGAATTCCCTAGAAATAATGTGAATATCTTGTAAAATATAGGTTTTTTATAGGCTTAGTTTCACAACCAGGTTGTCCGATGTTATTCATTAATACTTAATAATGTTAACATTGTGAAATATCATGTTATCATATAAGTAATAACGAAAAGAAGGATTCTAATAATTAATAAGGTATCAACTATTGATTATTTTATACACTAATTATGATCTTAATACTTTCTAAACTAGAAGGTATAATCATACCCTTTAGTTTCTTAAATAAGATAAAATGGTAATACTAATTATACTATTAATATTATTAGTATATGATAGTTCTTTTTAGCCTGTCATAATCATGCGAGGCACCGGTTTCCTATTCAGGAAGCCGAGGTTATACCGAGGACCCTGAATGGGGCCGAGCAGTATACTTTAAGATATTGGTAAATTAAAGATTATCACAATTTTTGTACTTTAAGAATAAGATTAAGAATAGATTTAGTAATCCATGTAAACCTTTTATTATGTATAACCTTAATTTTTATAAGGAGAGGGGTGGATATAAATTTAAGTTAGATAAAATATTCTTTGTAAAACTAACAATATATATTATACAGTAAGAGTATCTAAAAAATTAGATAATCGAATTGATAAATATAAAATAACACTTAAATTAAATAATGAAAAGACACCCCAAAATAAGATATAAAAAATACTCATTTTTTGTACTAAATTAATAAATTTTAGTGTAAAATTATTCTTAATATTAAATTGATTTGAATCAATATGTTTAATATAAATAAACAAACTATAAAGAATAAAACTAATAATAGTTAATGTAGAAAGAATTTCAGTACAAAATAAAATTATTTTGATACCTTCTAAAATCTCAGATGTTTCTAAAGGAGAATTAATACTAATATTATTAATTACTTCCTCTACATCTTTTTCAGTTCCACCTAATTCAGGATTAGGCTCAATAATCAAATCAACACTTTTATCTTTTTTAGTAATAGTAAAGATTCTTTTTTGGTTCTCGATATGTTCCATAGTTCTAATTCCAAGATAAGTTGTACCCATTGCTGCTGCAGTACTCACGGTTGCTACAGCTTTAGCGGAAGCTGGCATATGTTTTGCTACCGCAATACTTGTTTTACCGATAACTCCAAGAACACCTACATCTCTTAAATATCTAAGATCAAAAGAAAATTTTTCACCAAAATGATCTGAACTTAAAGTTACTTGATAAGGATTAGATTCTTTCTCAGTACCATCTGAACAATATACATTCATACTTTCGTTTAATAAATCGTATGGAATAATACTGAAAATAATAACCCAAAAGAAACCATTGATTAAAATTAACAAGATTGTTAGATTATTAGAAACTGTTTTTAATAATCTATTTAGAATGAAATTAGTTAAATTAATAGTTAAACTAACTAAAAACCAACCAACACATAAATATAAAAATAGAATAGTCATATTATATATGTAATTCCTATCATACAGAAAACAGGTTATGCCTGTTCTCAGTCAATAATTAATTATTGAAATAGTAGTATATCCCTTTTTAATACCCTACTCAACTTAAGGATAAATGAATCCTTAAGTAAAATGGGAATGAGTTAAATATGTTTTATCTTCAAAAGGTATATAAAATACCTATACGATATATAGAGATAAACTATACATAAAATATTCCTATATGCTTTGCATATTAAGATAAGAAGATGTAAGATGGAATTTTATGTTTTTGACACATTCCTCCATCTTTGCTAATTTTTTAGCATTTAACCTTTACTTTTAAAATTAAAATATTTAAAAATAGAAGTTAAAAAAGGACGAGAAAAGACGAGAAAAAGATGCTTCACCCTTTTTTTATGCCTAAGGAATATTTATTTTTCTTCAAGATTCGCCTTTTCGAAACAAGAAAAACTACCAACTGGACTGAAACATAAATTATACATAATTAGAAAGGTTTTAATAGGAGGAAAGGGGAGGATATATATTTGATTTAGATTTAATATAATAATTTTATTTTGTTATTAACTTAAATCAATTAAGTATAATAACACTTAATGGTTATCTAAGATAACCGAGTGAATGAAAAATAATACTTACCATGAACTAATTTATTAAGTTTAATACATTTTGACACATATTCTTTTGTAATACCTGTCTTTCTTTGCATTTCTCTTATTGAATTATATTCAGCCACTAAAGTTACTTTATCTTCTAAATATTGATAGAGTTTTTTAGTTTTAGGATGATTATCTCTCATTAAATTAATTACCTCAGGAGTTCTTTTAACACCATAATTATGATGATTAACTCCTCTTTTTAAAGATAATTTTAATTTATGTTCTTCGGTTAAAGAGTTCTTTTTAATCAATTTACCACTTCTAAACCCTGCAACTTGTCTAATATTATAAATTGGGTACAGAATATCAATATAATATTGCTCTGAGATATGAATATTCGACTTATCAGTATAGTCTAGAATAATAAGGATAAAATTATCTAATCCGTATTTAGTGATAGCTCTTACAATTGGTAAATCTGCATGATTAGAATATGCTAAATAAGCAGGTTGATAATATCTACTTAATCTTTTATACAAGTTGATACTACTTCCTACATAATATTTACCAGATAATTTATTGTACCAAAGATATACTCCTGATCTATTATTAGTCATTAGTTTAATATCTACTCTCTCAACAATAGGATTTACAAATAGATCCTTAGAGTTCATAAATAAGTCCATGATTACGTTAGTATCAGGTGATAAGTTTTTGTTGTTGATTGTCATAGCTAAAGTCATCTTTAAATTAGGGTAACATGACAGTTAGGAGGGGGGGCCTAATCTAATTAAAGACTAGACCCTTGAGGAATTAATAATGTTTACACAAATTAACTTGTGTAACTCTTATTACCATTTATACAAACTATGCTGCATATAGTAATAGGAATGCCATCCAAAATTGTTATCGTATAGCTCTTTATCTATACTTCAAGTAGTTACCTACTTGTTCAGACTATGTCATCAACCTATTAATCGTTAATAGGTTGTCGGGCACTCGTGGAAGGGTTATTGTTGGCATTACTCACCTTCTAGTCGTTGAACGTTTACTTTCCAAATGATATAAGTCATTCTGCCGAAAAGCACTTCGCTGCAAATTGTCCAATCAGTTAGATTGGATGTCCTTGCAATTCACCCGATGCATTTTCAATAGTTACCTATTGAATGGACGTTTTGTTCATCAATGCGAATAATCCAATTGCCTCTGTTAAAGCGAACCCAAGAATTGTGTAAGAGAATAATTGAGGTCGTAGAGATGGGTTTCGAGAAGTAGAGTTAATTAAAGCTGCGAATACTAATCCAACCGGCTTAATTAGACTTATCCCCAATCTTAAATATTGATTTAAGATTGAGATAAAGTCAGTCAATTTATTCAATATCTTTCAATATTGACCGGACTATATCTTCACCCAGAAGTTGATATACTACTGGGGCATCACATATAGTCTCTGAGGATCCTACTAAGAATATTTAAATTCTGTTGGTTTCCTGCTGATTGTCCAATCTTGTAAATTGTTACCATTGAGGTATTACAAGCTCTAAGGAGTTTCCAGCATATAGTGATGTACTAAGTGTAGAATATTTATTATTACAAATATGTGCTTACACTATAGGCATTAAATTAGTTTACCTACTCCAGCTCCTGCTAATCCGATTGTTGCTAATCCTGCTCCTAAGATTTTAGCTGCTGCTACCATAATATTTAATTTATCCGGCCAAGGGCCGGTTAAGGTTAAACACTTGTGAAAATATGGATTTAATCCATCGAGAAATTACCAAATGGCACTCTATATTAATAAATATAAAGTTATATTGCCTATTATCATTACTTATAAAATAGCAAAAGATCTAAAGACCAATGACAGCCATACAACTGTCTACTATTATTTTAAAACAAATACTCTGTGAGGATGTTAGCAATATAATGACTGATGGAAGATAGAACAAGACCGAAGAACGCTCCGTGCGCTTCGGCCGCCCTCGGCTTCGCCTTCTCCTTCGGGGCTTTGCCCCTCTTTTTCTAGGCCCAAGGGGCGGCCGAAGGCCGCCCCTTGGGCCAGTCGCGCCGTCGGCGCGACCGGCCCTCCTTTGGATCTAATATTTTTTATAAAGGAGATAAATATATTGAGATAACCCCAATCGGAATCGAACCGATATTCCCACAGTGAAGTTGTGGTGTCTTAGCCATTGTACCATGAGGTCAGAAAGAAGAATCTTTAATTCTTCCTTTTATTAACAATTATTGTAAAACTGAGGGCCCGTGGGCTTAAAATAAAACCCCCTTTATTTCTTAGAGTGTGGTGGACCATGCTATAACATGATCCTATTTTTTAATCAATATTAATTAGTTAATATTAATTTTAGATGTTGAAGGATCCGAAATTTCGATGAAAGAGACGACAAGAGATTAGCAATCGAAGGAGGCATTACTTAAACTCAGGTTATAGTATCCATTTTATTACAAAGATAGGGTTTTAGTAGTTAGGGTGGGACCCAGAGTTTTAACCCTAGATCCCGGTTTATAAAACTAAGAGGACATATATGCCTTCTTATTTAGTTGATATTAATTTTAGATGCTGAAGGATCTTTAGTGAATTTAAGAGCTCCCTTAGACCATTCATAAACAAATCCGATTGTCAGGATAATTAAGAATAGAACAACGATCCAAAACCCCATTGTTGAGATCTCGTAAAGAGAAACAGCAAATGGGAATAAAAATAGAACTTCTAAATCAAATACGATGAATAAAATCGCAACAAGATAAAATTGAACAGAAAATTTCTGTCGGGCATCACCTAGTGGAGTAACATTTTGTTATCATAAGGACTCTTTATTCCTTATTTCAACTCTTTACAGAATTGTTCAGACTATATCATCAACATTTAAGATTAATCTTAAAGTTGTCGGGCGCTCGTGGAAAGATTATTGTTGGCATTACTCACTTTCTAGTCGTTGAACGTTTATTTTTCAAAAGATTTTGATATTTTAGATAAAATCTTTCTGCCGAAAAATACTTCGCTGCGAATTGTCCAATTAAATTATTGGGATTTCTCGCAATTCACCCGATTTTCACCACCATCTCACGATGGAGGGGGGCTTACTAATTTTACCCACACTCATAAGGTGATACTTTTTCACTGTAAGGTTTATTTACAGCTAATAGTGCATTCACTACAAGTAAAACTAAAGCTAATACAGGAATGAATAGGACAAAGAATGTTAATGTACTCATTACCAATAGAATAGATTTAGAGTGATTAGGTGAACACTGTTTAATAATGGTGTTGGATTAATAATAAAGAAAATTAATAGAAGAGTAATTGTAGCAATTACTAAACTACTTGAAGTTGTTAATTCTCCTTTATTTGTTTCAACTGTTTCAGTAACATTTAAAGGATCAAAATGAATTACTTTAATAACTCTTAGATAATATGCAGCACTTACTACACTTACTAAGATAGCTACAAAAGCTAAGAAGAAATTTCCATTATGAGTTGCTGCATATAAAACCATCTGTTTAGCAAAGAATCCTAATAGAGGAGGAATTCCAGCCATAGAGAATAGACAAATAGCAAGACTTAATCCAAGTAAAGGATTTGCTTTAAGTTGACCTTTCAATTGATTAATATATTGAACTGGTGAATAAATAGATAATCCTTTAGTTTGTAATAAGTAACCAAATGCAACTAAAATGAAGAATACATTAATATTTGTTAATGTGTATTGAATTAGATAAAATAAGAATGACTCTACAGACTCTTCGTTATTAATAGCTAATGCTAATAGTAAAAATCCTACATGAGAGATAGTACTATATGTTAATAATCGTTTGATTCTATATTGAGCTAATCCTCCAATTGTACCTACTAATAATGATAGTAAAGAACTAATTAATAATAAGTATGTCCATGAAGACCAATTAGCTAATTGAGTAAATCCTTGGAATTCTAAAACGAATACTAAGAAAGAAATTTTTGGCATTGTTGTTAACCAAGTTGTTACTACTGTTGGTACTCCATCATATACATCTGGAGCCCAATTATGGAAAGGAGCTGCAGATACTTTGAATAGTAGACCTACCATAATTAGTAATACACTAATTTCAATAGCAGTATTTCCTGTTGTTGTAGAACATAACATATATAGTCCTTCAAAACTAGTTAGTCCTGTGAAACCATATAGTAAACTACTTCCTAATAAAATTAAAGCTGAAGATAAACTTCCTAATAGGAAATATTTTAATCCAGCTGCTGTAGCTGATTCTGACTCTCTATAAATAGTAGCTAGAACATATACAGCAAAACTTTGTAATTCAATAGATAAGAACATAGACACTAAATCACTACTTGAGATTAGACTACTCATACCTAATACAGAAAATAAAGCAATAAGAGGATATTCAGCTAATACTGATAATCCTTTACTCTTATTTACTAAAGTTTGAGATGAATTTGAACTTGAACTTAATAGAAGTACTAAAGCTCCTACTAAATAGATAAATACATCAATACTTTGAGTAATAGTTGTAACTTGAAATAATCCACCGAATACTCCTACTCCTGAACCGATTAAATCAACATAAAGTGAATTATATGATAATAATGCAGAGAACAGTAATAGAATAATTGTGATTCGGTTAAAATAAATCGCAGGGATTCGAAGGGAAAATAGGGCAATCGCTAAAATCATGGTTAATACACCGAATAAAACCATTACTCACTTAACAACTAACTTAAAATAGTAATATCACTTTTTCTTAAAAGGGTTAGTCTTCACATACCCCTCTCACCACGTATATGTGTGGATGTCAAAAGCGACGGCCGCGAAGCGGCCATTGCAAGAAGGGCGAGAAAAAGGGGCGAAGGCCCTTTTTCATGCCCAAAGAATTTTTTCTTCGGGCTTCGCCCTTCCCGCTTTAATACTTTTTAATGAGGGTAAATATCCCCTCATTAACAGAATTAATCCGATTAACCTATTACTTATATATGATACAATCTTATATCTAAAGAAAATGTATATTTTATGAATATAGGCAAATATCGGCTGTGTTTTCATTAATAATAATTATTAATACAATATTTAAGATAATTTAAATATAACCTAGTTTTGTAGTCAGCGGGGGGCTCCACACCTGCAGACATGAACGCGAAGCCATCCTTGTCAGCAGGGGCTCCACCGTCCCCGTCTGCGGGATTTTTTATTGATTTATTTGGTTTCAAGATTTTATCTTTACTTACAGTACTACCACGAGAAGGTATAAATCATAGTACCGAGGGGGGTTAATATTTTATTTAATTAAGATTGAAGTGGTAATGAATTTACAGTATGGAATGATGGAGGGCTAGTTAATGACCACTCTAAAGTTGGAGCTGTAGAAGTTGCTCCGATTGCTCGTGAGCTACTGAAGAATTGAGGTACGTACCAATAGTTATTAGCTAAGTTGTACTCTTGTCGAGCTAATAAATCGTATAATGCGTACAGGAATACTAATGAAGCTACAATAGAAATGATAGATCCGAAACTAGATACTAGATTCCATCCTGAGTATGCATCTGGGTAATCAGGAATTCTTCGAGGCATTCCTGCTAGCGGCCGAACAGCTGTCATATAGTTATACTATTATAATTTTCTATCGTTCTAATCGATAGGAGAACTTCTGAATAATTTACCTTTGTAAGATTTAGGAGAATCAAGATACTTTTTGATTGTATTATAACCAACCTTCATATCTTTCTTCGTTTGTACAATCCCATCATACTTTTTAATCAATACCTTTGAATCACTATCATAAACCCACACTGCTTTTCTCATTTTTGACAGTGTCTCTTCTGAATGAGTCTTACCCCACATTGGATTATTTGATCCAGTCTTATCTCTATACATTTGTTCAATGAATTCAATAGACGGGAAGGCCGGCACCGCCGGCCCTCTTGTCATGGCCCGCTGCGCGGGCCACGACTTT
>VCJI01000946.1:19658-31766 GCA_024139395.1 Backusella morwellensis | reverse complement strand
AATCTAATTCCACTTTTGGTTAATTGGTTTGCCGCTTTTGCAAATTCTTACTGAAAAACCAGTAGCACAGGATCAAAACACGTGACCTTTTCTTTTTATCATCATCAAAGTAGAAACTTTCTGTTCCTCTGTGCTTGTTTCTACATTCCAGATATTTACGTATCACAGTTGCTGCAATTGAAGCAAAAGTTTATACTTGGGTTAACCAGTTCCAAGCAAATCAGTCATTTGGAAAATGAGCTTTTGTTTCAATATGATTTATCAAATGAAATAAAGAGTTTATCTCACCAAGCCACAATGATCACAATAAACTATGATGAAAGTAGAAGCTAAAAAATTGAAATAAGAGTCGAGTCAATTGAGGATACTTCCCTTAACGTTTTCCAAAATGTGAAAAATACAGATAAGCTCTTTGTCGGAAAATAAATCTACCGATGGTTTTTTAGAAGAGTAGATTCATTTACTTTTGTTTATAATAAATATTTACATAAATACATGAGTACAATAATATTCATATACAAATTCATCAATCATCTTCATTATAACCTTATAACGACAGAAAAAGCATCATCAACGCTATGTATCTGTCAGAGAGCGCCAAGCCTATAACTGCACCAAACCAAGAGATTCTTAAACATATCAAATTCAAGAGAAAGACAAAAAGGCCAAGGCAATTTGAATACATGGGAACTATTTTATTTTAATAAAGATCGCCCATGATATGACTCAAAAGGCACACACGGTGGGAATTATTCGCCAAATTATGCCCATAGGAAGTACAAAAGGTCTTTGAAACTATTCAAACTCAGGCAATTTTCGATCTGCTCCATTTTTTTTATGACTCAAAAATCAAATAACAGAATCCGAGCATGAGGTTTCAGATCAATACGTTTACTATAAATTAAAGTACTTTTTCCGTGTATCCACATATTTCAACACTACTTTTATTTATCTTTCTTAAAATGTCTTTGGATAAAAAAGTTATCATTATCGGCGCAGGCTTGGGTGGCCTTGTCCTGGCCCATTCTTGCCAATCTCAAAACATCCCATATGAAATATTTGAACGTGATAGTACATCTGAGTCCCGTACCCAAGGGTGGTCCCTGAGTCTTCATATGGCTATTGATGCTGTTAAAAAGGCTGTTACTTTTCCAAGTGCTTTCGATCATTTTGGTGAAACCGTCACAGTCAACCGTGATGACCCAGATAGTCTATCATTTAGCTTTATTGATGGCTTTAATGATGAAACCATCTACCATGTTGAAAATCAAGTCCCGGGTGCTGCTTATCGAATTCACCGTAAACGCTTTAGAGACTGGCTCATCTCTGGTTTGGATCAGGAAAAGGTACACTGGAACAAAAAGTTTTCTCACTATGTCTCCGATAAAGATTCAGTTACTGTTCATTTTGATGATGACACTAGCATCAAAGGCGGTATTCTTGTGGCTGTAGATGGAACCTACTCTTTAGCTTGTAAGCAACTAGTTGGCGGTCAAGAACAGTTTGACAAGATGACATCGACTTTGCCGGTCCGAAGCTTTGCAGTGGACAGTTGGGTGTCCCAAGAGGAATGGGAGAAATTCAAGGAGATTTCCAATTGCTTTGGTATGGTCGCAGGAACAGATCACAGAGACGGCACTTCAGCAAACATATTTTGGTGCATTAATGACACTGACTATGATCGAAAGGACGGCAAACCAATTCATATGTTATGGGCAATATCCAAGTATGATGGGGATCAGGAAATTCCCCACTATGAGGACGATGGAGAATGTTTAAATATGTTAAAGGATTGGGCGAAACACTCTTTCAAAGAAAATGGACTATTTCAGCGTCTGGTGTTAGATACCCCTGATGACTCTCAAGTGTATCGAATTAATATTCGTGAAAGAATCCCCACCTTGGAATCTTTTGCAACAGACAAGCGCATTTTCGTTGCTGGAGACGCCGCCCATTGCTGTAGTATGTTCCGCGGTGAAGGTAAGCTTTAAATATTTTGAAATATAATTCTATATTCTCATTGAAATGGTTAGGTGGAAATCACGCTATGCTGGATGCCGGAAATTTGGGTACACAGTTGGGCTATTACTACAGAGGTGAAAAAGAGTTGGATGATATTCATCAGGTTTATTATGACGAAATGGTTACTCGTGGTGCAAAAGCTGTGGCTGACTCACATGAGGCTGCAATCAACTTTCATTTACATAGAGAAAAAATGATTGCTATATTTAAGGCAATGCAAAGAAACATGAAGCAATAATTATGTGTGTATTCCCTGCTAATTATATTTTATTATAATAAAATTACAGTGACTATTTTAACTCTTCTATATTCATTTAAATGATGAATGAATCGGATAGTATTTATTAGCAAGGTTCATCATGAGAATAGTATGTTGATTTAGTTTTCTTGACAAAATAAAGAGTATTATCATTATTGTAAAGTTATATTGGCTGAATTATCATGCTTTAAGATTAAAGAAAAGTCAAACTTGTATTGCTTTCATCTTTGTATAATAATTTATCCAGAAAGAATAAAACTGGCTGGGTATACTCAAATTAAATATAGATCGAGCGGTTTCAAGATCTTTATCACCCAAATTAATTGTACGATTGTATACAAATAGTATCTGTCGTATGACATTATGGTCTTTTACTATAATTAATAAATCTGACCAAAACATTTGCTCGCCTATCTCCCCTTATCAATGGACCCTATACTTAAACAAGTCCATTACTTTCAAAAAAAAAAAGGTGCCCCTTAAGTACATTGGCATTTAGTATTGCTATAATGAAAAAACTAATAATCGAAAATTCATTGAACAGCGTCAATTTTTTTATTTTTATTTTAACTATCTATTTAATCTATTCAAATGTAAAATCAGCTATACTCCCAATCCAAAATATACCAGAGGAATCCACATCAAGGTAGCACTTAGTACAGGTATCGTTAAATTGTCATCCAATCCAAATGCCAGATCGCTTATACCTTCCGAAAAACTAGCCACAAGACCACCATAGATAGACAGAAGAGTCAATGGAACGGGACTGGAATCACTACGGTATGACAAACTAAAATGTGACCAAGGGCTATTAAACAGTATTGTCACAAGCGATCCGGCAAAGAACGCACCCAAGGAACCTGCCAATGACTTTCCTCCATACCGTGGGGTATACTTTCCCCACAGCCTACCACATACACTTGCTGTAGGATCTGCCCACGACAAATAAACAATGGACATGGCAGCTATATCTATGGGATAAAAGTTCAAGACAATGATACAACCTAAAAAAAAAAGAGAGGGCATGCTTATTACATATTTCATCTCTTCGGAACCCTCCGTCCACTTACCGGCCAGATAATAAGCTGTGCCATTTATCCTCGTGTTTATTTCAGATTGCCGCATTAAAGGTCCCAATACTTTGCAAAAAATGCGGTTAAACCGTGGTGAATTAAATCGTACCAATTCACCAGTTAAAACAATAAACAAGATTGCACTTAAAACTGGTACAGCCTCTCGTGCTCCATAACCGAGATCATATAGGAAAATAGATAGAAAACCTGTTGAGACATGTTACGCCACTAACAACAAACTTGGTACCTTTTTTTTTTATACTTGTTTTACCTATTGAGAAATGATATATCTTGCGAGGAATTTCCCAGCTTCCTTTAGGCTGAACGCGCGAAAACTCTTGTTTGCCCTGTTCAGCTTGAGTTGCCATTGCTAAAAATATATTTGGAATAGCAGAATTAAACAAGAAAAAAAAAGGTAAGGAAAGAGAATGAAGAATAAAATAAATAAACTGCGGTTTAAATGGACATTCTTTTACATATGACAAATCTAAATAGCATTGTCATCCTAACGTGATATCAATGATAATCATGTATCCAGAATGGAAAGAAGTACAAGCAACCCTTCTTTAAACCCAAAAATAAGGGGAGTGATTTTCCAGCATAAATATGAAGGCTAAATTACACATGAAAATGATACATCCTTATCATCAATATGATCACATTACAGCACACTCATCACGCTCCATCATAAGACACACGCATATAGTTATATATACTCGTATTCTTCCTTTTATTTTCATTAATTATCTCCATCTGCTCCCTTTTTAGTAGAAGGAACATGTCCTGCTTTCAACAGACGCTCTAATCTTGAGATTTCATCAAGAGATGTTGCTTGTTTAAGTGCCTCCTGTATTTACCAAAACACCAATCGAGTTAGATGCCATAATATCGCAACATACAAACTACTAACCTTGATTTTCATTTGCTCATCAGGGGTAAGACCGTGACTAACACCACCTTGATTCTCAAGCCCCTCTCCAGGCTCAAATGTCTTTGTTTTATTGTCTGTGATTGATTTTGCCAAATCATTGTCTGTGCCATCCTCCTTTGCGAATAGTGCGGCTGCCTCTTTTCGCTCAGCCAGCTTGACCTTGTTGAAGTCCAACACACGGATCTGCGGCATTTTATAGATTATATACAAACGATAGTGAGGTTTCTTTGCAACTGGATTATCCATCACGCTCAAATGTGTCAGCTTTTTGCATTGGATTAAAGGCTCTAAGTCGCCCAATTCGCTGAGGGCGTTGTTGGTAAGAATGATGGTCTTTAAGTTGGGCAAAAATTCATGAATGCTGCCATCGATTTTGCTGATACGATTGTTGTTGAGGAATAAGTTTTGAAGTCTATTCAATCGAGGAAAGTTGCCGAGTACACGTAAATCGTTATTTACAAAATCAATGGTGTCATTGAGATCCTTTTAATAGAATGCAAGAAAGCAGGTCAGTATACATACACAAACTACATCAACTAAATAGCAAACCTTTGTTACGCCAAGGTTTTCAATAACAGGGATTTTGTAATCTTTAGTTTTATTTATTTATTTATTATTGTTGTTAATAAATCATCAGTCGCGTGTTAACAGCCTGTTTTCATTATAAATAAATATAGACGCTAAATACCTCGGAGAATCAGCTCACGGTCACCCAAAGGATTGATACGAGAAACACTCTCAGAGAGTAAATCAGCTGTTAACTTCATGATGGCGCTTAAAGATGAATAGAAAACGTATACAAAAAACAAAAACAAACTCAACTACAGAAAATAGCACCATATTCCGTGGCTTGTTAATTCACGTGACATATTTTTATTTTGATTATGATTTCTCATCAGGGCTTGCAGAGCTAGTCTCCTCTGCTTTTAGAATATTGGCATCATCATAGAGATCTGGAAAGGACTTTGCAAACTCTTCTGATAGCAAATGTCGGAAATCCTAAAACAAAACTGAAAGCGTTAGAAAGAGAAAGAGAGAGAAGCATTCGTGTATTTCATTTACGTTGACAGCGTTTATTTTGCCGTTTGTATGCTGGTTCTCTGTTGCAGCTCTATCTACAAATCCTTGTGTGAAGATATCAGGATTCTTCCCATGTTCTACAAAACTAATAATAATAATAATGTATTCGTATCAATCAATGATGAACTCCATTTTATATCCTCCTGCTTTTTAACTTTACTTTATTACTTCTTCCGGTATAAAGCCATCAAGTCCATCCTTAAGTTCATCAATTGTTTTATAATGCTCAAGGATGCCATTTCTATTAAAAGCAGCCAATTTAATAATATCCCATTTGCTATTATAAGAGCAAATTTACATCTTTTCCCACACAAGCTTATTTCCGTCTGGTTGAAAATCGTATACAACTACACTTAATTCGAATAACACCTGCAATAATTCATTTAATTGGTTTTCTAAAGATTCACGTGTGTTTTGAACTTCGTCTGGTTGCATAATGATGGGGATAACAACTGCCAAGCTGAAGCTGTGCGTGTGTTTTTATAATATAAATATAAAAAAATATATAAATATATGTATATAAACGAGTGAGTGTACAGGACTGAACAAAAACACAACTCACTGAGAGTGGAAGAAAGAAAGAAGGAAAGAAAGAGTGACTACTTTTATCCTTTTTAGGTTTAAACGGTTTTTGGTTCGTCACCATCGTAAATATAAAAATATCATTGGCATAACGAAATTCCATTCACGTTCGTTACCCTTGCTTTATCATCATCAGATAAAGAAGGAATAGTTAACAGTTAAACTCGATGATCAATTCATCTTTTCTATAAATATATAAAAAGCATTCATATTGTAGAAGTGTTCGTCTTTAGATACCATCCACCATGCATTCGAGATTAGAAATCTGAAACGTTGCATTATCGATTCATTCTCGTATTTTATCTATAATTATACGAGAATTATACGATATGCAATTGTAAATAGGCAGAGTGATTAGATCTTGCTTTCATGTACAAAAAATTCATTTGGGTTTGATCCGTTTTGTCGTATTCGCCATATAAGATCTATGAGGTGATACGAGATCTCATCGAATACAGATGACGTTGGTTATTTTTATTTATGCTCAGTTTTCTATACTTGTGACATGGTTATGATTTTGTTATGAGTTCTCTCATGATCTAATAAAAGAGTAACTAAGAGACTCAATTTGTTTTCAAGACTCATTATTATTATTATTATATTTTTATTGCTTATAACAAATATCACACGTTTAATTATCGTGTTAAAGAGCGTCAGGATTCTCAGTTTTTGCTGGATCATACACATAATATATTAAAAAGTCTAAATCTTTTAACCTTCGCTATAAGCTCACAATGTTGCTCCAAAACTAAAATAAAATAGCAGAAAATGCAAGATACTTTTGTTTTTGACATCTCCTCGTCTTCGCTATCGTTATGCTTCATGGCAGTACTAAAGGATGTCATTCCATTGGTATGATATACTTAAAGCGTTAAATTATCTTCCAGCTTTTACTTCTTTTGTATACGGAGGAAAACACATGCTTATGTTAGTCTTTAGCGTAAAAAGGGTAATGTTTTTAATTTCTTTTCAATCAAGTCCGATGCTGTGAGGATCTGCAGGTCTGAGATTGAAGATAGTAATCAAGTACTTTTTGTAAACACATTACCAACTGAAAATAAAACAAAAGTGATTGATTTTTGGCATTCTACTTTTGCTCAAGGTACCTAGTGTAAAAAAGCAAAGTGATTCAAATGCTCTGTTGTATGAAACGCATATTGTTGACATGAAAAATGGTCACTGGGAGCACAATGCTTTATTTATAAATCACTACTTGTACAAACTTCTTTTTCCGCGACATCCCCGTTCATAAATGTATGTCTTTCTTTATCTCACTATAATATCTCATCGTATATTCTGAAGTCAAAGTTTCATCTATATATATAATTAGACACATATTAAATCCCATTCTGTGGTTGGAAAATAATGACTTGAATTCTTTTGATTCATCTCACTCTTTTACAAACTGGCTGGATAACATCCCCATTTTTTTTTTATTTCCTTTGGACCCGTGAAACGATCGAATAATGGTTTTTTCCTTTTGCAAAGTTTTGGAGATTCGCTACCATTGCACGAGCTGCAAATCGGACTCAAATCGTGTTTTTTATCGGCACTTGGACTTTTTCCCGGTAAAATCAATCGTGATGTATTTACCTATTGTATCAATAGAATGTTTGGATAGATCAAAAACATTGCCTTAATTATACCTCACATTTATTTTATCATAGAAGCTTTTGTTTTTGTCCACTTTTACTAATTTTTGGTACTTTTTTTTTTTGATACAGTGTTTTGTATAGCTATAGAATATGCATATATGCAGTCCTCCATTGGTGCGCACTTTTTTTTTACATAAACTAGCATACTGCTAGCACCAATGCGATCAATTGTACCGTGTACTTCTGTCTGGATCAAAAAGGAAAGGTATAAAGTAAGCACGGAGTTATATATATCCAAAAAGAACAAGAGATTAGCATCAACTGACTTTTTTGTTTTTTTTATTCTTTTTTTTTGACATCAGGTAATTTTTCTGCCAAATGAACTGTGATGCTCTATCGACATTTAGATGATAAACATATCCACTCCATAAAAAGTTTGAATATGAACTCAATTTTTCACCGCCATAGTTAATTAATGTTTATCAGGAACCGAGAGAAACCTTACCTCTTAAATCATCCACCCTTCTATCGGAAAGGTAGAGGCGGCACCCGTCCGTCGTTCTGCGCTTCAAATTCGACAAGACATAGATATTCGGTTAAAAAAATAGTGAGCAGAAACTAAGTAAGCATTACGATGTATGTTTGAGTGAACACACAATCACATAGATTAAATATGTGATCTCAGACAAAATACTTGGTAGGGTACGGATCAATTACCCACACTTAAATTCAAGATACATATTCACCAGTTTATTTTCTGCAATACTACAAGTAGCTTCCAAACTCAGAGCAAGTGACAAGAATCGGCACTGAACCGGGCCGAGTGAAACTAAAACCTTGTTATTGAATTAGGAATAGTAACTGAGACGATACACATCTATATAAACACCTTTAATATTTTTTTCAAAAAAAAAAAAGTTACTTAAACTTTATTCAAAACTATAAAATCATTTATCACTATGGTAGCTAGATCATTGCCATTATGTAAGTTTATGAACTTGGAACACCAAGAACTATATGCTAACTTTTTCATTATTAGTTTTTGGACTGTTTGCCTTAGCTAGTGCACAGTTAAACCAAACATCAAATGTTGACTACAGTGTGATTAATCTTTTGAATGAAACACATACTATGGGTGTCATAGTTGATAATGTTACCTACCGTCTCACACCAAAGGAAGAAGCATCCATTCTTTACACCGGTAGTGCACCAGCTGCCAAGTCAGGTTACCGTTATGTCAAAATCACAAAGGAAAATAATAACACTGAGGTAGAGCCCTTCCTTCGCCAGCCTGTCAACTCTAGTACTCCAAATGAATTCTTTAACAGATCATGGAATAAGCGCGACTTGGCTAAGCTGCCTGTGGTTTATGAACCTTTGGATCCTATCAACCGTATTTCCTCTAATCTCCATATTGACGGCCAAATTCCAACCATCCATTTCACAGCAAATCAAACTTTGATTAATGCTATGCACAAGAATATCATCAACGATACCGATGTTGAGGGAAATTTGACTTATATCAGCTTAAATGATACTTTGACTTATGAAAACGTCCAGATATCTTTGGCTGGTCGTAGTTCTCGTTGGATGACTAAGCTCTCTTATAACATCAAACTAAAGAAGAATGATAGGCTCTATGACTACCAAAGAATCAAACTCAGAGCTTTAGCAACAGATCCATCCTACTTGCGTGAACAGTTAGCCTATGATAGTTTAAAATCTGTAGGTCTTTTATCAGCCGAATTCTCATTTTGCCGTGTCTTCATAAATGATCAAGAGCTTGGCTTGTTTGGCCTTATTGATACCTTCAAAGATCCCTGGTTAGCCAACGTCTTCAACGGTGGTGAAAAATATGAAAACGGCTACTTGTACCAAGGCTCATTCCAGACTGCGGAGTCGGGTAAGCGTAACCAGATATCCGATTTAAGCTACACAAGCAACATTTCAGATTATGGTTTGGGCCAGTACAGTATCAAGGTCAAGGCTTCCGACGGTGAAAAGGATAACTATAAGCCATTAATGGAGTTCACCAAGTTTATAGCTGAGGCTCCTACAAATACATCTAACGCTGTTGAAGAATGGAACAAAAAATTATATACTGATTCATTCCTTCGATCGTAAGTATTCATATCTCATATATGGTTATTGGGAAGACATGTTTATTTATAAAATCATTCAAATATTATAGACTGGCTCTCGAAGTTCTTTTGGGTTATTCTGATGGCTACTCATCCATGGCTGATAACTACTATGTATATCAAGAACCAGAAACTGGAAAATTCTTTTATATTTCTTCCGATATGGATATGACCATTGGATCCTCCATGTTTTCACTGGATGACATGTATAGCGGCAATTACTCCACTTTCCCTAGTTTCTATACTCGTCCCTTGACAGAAAAGATTCTTCAGGTTCCTGAATTCAAACAACAGTATGAAGATTTATTGGTTAATTTCACAAAGCATTTGATCAACCCCGTTGTCATGAATAACCGCATCAATAACTTGACCTCTATGTTGGAAGAGGACGTTGCCTGGGACAAGACTTTACCCCGTGTTGGTACCAACTTGTTGGGTGACTTGGCATCTGAAATGGGTCCCAATACTACTAATGCCACCAATTCAGTTATGGCCAATGCGGTAGGATCAAATATGCCTGGACAAATCAATATGACTGTTGCCACTGATTTTGCTGGCCGAATGAATGCATCGATTCCTTTCCAACAGGCTGTCAACGGTCCTACTGGTCACATCTCTCTTGCTGGCATCAAGGAATGGATGAACACTCAAAGTTCCAACACTTTGAAGTTCTTCAACACCACCTTATAATCTCTGTATTTTTGTTTTTATCTCATTTAATTGTATATCTTACACTATAATATTTTAGACACTTGTAACATTTTTATTAATAAAAAGTTTATATATAAAAAAATAAGGTTCCAAAATTCAGTTCCGTGGGAAATCCACTGCTCGCTTCATATTCTACCGAGTCTTAGCATTTACATTGAAATTGAATACACTCCCATTTTATTTACTGTTAACAAAATAACAATGCGCACTTTTTACATCAAACATTTAAGCCTTGAGAACACGCTTTACCAATTCCTCAATGCCTTGGTTTGTCATGATGGCATTTTCCAAACTCTTGAGTGCGTATTTAGCCAACATATCGACTTCAACATTAACACGATCACCAATCTTCTTTGTTGGCATGATGACATGGTTCTGGGTATGGGCAATCATCATGATGGAGAAGGTGCGCTCGTTATCATCAACATCACAAACTGTCAATGAAGTACCATCCAAACAAATAAAACCCTTTGGAATAACATAACGCATCATATCCTTGTCCTCTTCATTCAATTGGAAAGTGAACCAGAGTGAATTGCCTTCTGGCTTAATCTCGATGATCTTTACAGTGTTATCAACGTGTCCTTGTACCATATGACCACCAAATCTCTTTTGTGCGTCCATAGCGCGTTCCAAATTGACAGGACTTCCCTCCTTCAAATCACCTTATAAAGTGTGTATAAGTTGCTGATATTATTATTTGGGACTAGATAATCCTTACCGAGATTTGTACGTCTTAAACTCTCGGGAGCAACACCCACCTTGAAAGAATCCTTATCAAATTCTGTTACCGTCAAGCAAGTGCCTGTATAATGCACCCTGGTTAGTCTTGTCGCTTTTACATTCTACCTTGCACAAGTGATTTACCGTTAATGGCAATACTATCGCCAATATGACAATCAGTCAAGATGTCTGAAGCATCAGAAATGGTGACAGTCCAACCATTTCCACCAGATTCCGAAGTGTCGTTCTCCTGGATAGAGGAGACTTTGCCTACGATTTCAACAAGGCCAGTAAACATTTTTTTTTTATGTGATAAGAGAGGAAGAAATGTGTGTAAATAATAATTAATAACGAATTAGTAATATATTCTATGAAATCAGCAAATTAAAATCAGTCACAATAAGGTTTGCCCACATTCAAACTTCGACTGAGCCCAATTTGTCATCCAAAGATAATTTATTCATTCAAGCTTTATTCGTGCATATGCTATAGACCCCCTTTTGGTGATTATATTGTTGCTGATGAGGATCCTCCATCATCGGCTTTTTTTAAACAAGATATCACATTGTTAATGGTATTAGATAATCTTTACATGTTTCATATCATGTTTTTGTTTATTAAAAATACAGTACAGATAGTAAATGTTTTGTTTTATTTTATTTAATATTATTTGAATTCAGGTACAGCACATATATCATTAATCACCACTATTATTCATACACATCGAAAAGGACTTTTGAATATTACAAGATGGCATTGATACACAGTGCTCTATACATATATGTAGATTGAATATTTTTATAAGATGAATACCTTCAACCCTCATTTCCATTTTGCAAATGCTATGAATCTAAATAAAAAGTTTTAGTAAACAAAACCATAAAGATATCAAACCTGTTTCCGACCTGAACCTTTGGATCGTGACTTTACTATTTCAGCTTGTCATCTTCTACTAAAAGAACTTGTATTTGTTCCCATAAAAAACTCCTTT
>VCJI01000946.1:2900-19648 GCA_024139395.1 Backusella morwellensis | reverse complement strand
TTTTTTTAAAAAAAAAAAAAAAAAAAAGAGCTATCAAATATACGTTGATGATTGTTTCAGTAACTCAGATTCAAGTTTGATAGTAGAAAACAATAACTTGTCCTTTCAAATTACTTTAGGTTTTATTATCCCCTTCTTTATCATTGACTTTGGGGAGTTTTTTTGTTTTGTTTTTATTTTAATAAATAATGATAGGTTGCACAGAGTTTAATAATCTTTTTGATCTCTCTTCAATCCTGTTTTTGTCAAACAGATTTAAAATGCAATTTTTTTAAATAATAATGATTGAAATATCGCATCATTCGTTTTAATCCATTTCATTCTTAACCTGGTCACTATTTGTATGGTAGTCTTCCCGCGGATAAAGATTGCTATCCGGGCAACATCAAGGCAAAACCGGATCAAATATATTTTTTTTTCTCACTTTGACTCGGGTTTATGACTTGGTTATTAAAACTAAACTAATTATGTTATGTAAATATGTACTCCTCAATTGATTAAAAGAACTTTTAACAAGTACAACAAAACCTGACTCTGCTTATTATTGCAAAAAGTATAGGCCGTATTGACGATAAATCGTTGGAAAAAAAAGGGGATTAATAAATTACATATATTTACCTTATTTCCGACTTAATGATATTTATCAGGTAATTTTTTTATTATCATTTATTGTATTACCATATATTCATGTTACAATGGCGCGCACCTAGATTCAATTGATAAATGGGCGACTTTTTTTTTTTTGAAAAATGTGACATAACTATGCTAGTTGATCATATTTGGATATCTACTCAAATACACAGTCTAGAGTATACAATGTTTGGGCCATTTCACATTTGACAAAAAAAAAAGAAAAAAAAAGAAAATAGAATCTACAAAACTATATTGAAATTCAAAGTAGAGTATAATTGTATCCACGTGTCTGCTTTTGTATATATAAGCAAAAGATAATCGAGATTATAAAGATTGTTATCGAGATGGAGCAACGCCTCCCCTCAATTAGGGTAGTTTTATTAGTTAACAATGCCTTTTATCCATCTGCACAAGTTGACAAATCCGAAAAAAAAACTATTTAAACTGCATGCCTTTTTTTTTTTTTGTTAAAGTGAAAACTGATGTTTGTGATGAGCAATTACTCTTCCACCGAGCCAATCAAATAATCGGGAATCAATTTTTAATAAAATAAATTTATTAAAGTGACCCCCTTATGGATTTTTCGAGAACAGTGTCACCATAAAACTTCAAAAATGTCAGACTTGCATTTATCCTAACTCTTTGAAATAACCGGATTCGTTGTGATTCTATAACCTTTCTGGCACGAATGTTAATTTATCATCTACCCCTATCCTTTACGTCATATGAGTGTTTCTAGTTGCATGATTATCATGAATAAAGCTTTTTCTTTGAAAAATCAAGTTTTTAATGGAGAATATTCAATAGGTTATGATGTGCAAATGGTGATGATTTTTTTTATTTATTTTTTATTTTGCTATATAAAGTAGTAAAACTAGTTAAAACAAATACAGTATACTTCATACAGCTACGCATCCATTTATGATAAGAGTACTAATAGATTGACATGTGAATTCGAGGAGAGTTCTCTTGCCAAATCTTTTAGAGGAAAATGGCACAACACCACTATATAGCGTGATATCTTCCTCATTTGGAAAGTAGTACATTGAATAATAGTGCTCAGTGGAATAAACGCAAACATGGCCACCTTCATTGATTATTACATCTCCAAGCCCTACGTTTGCTGTGGTTATTCGAAGTAAATTCATTTTGTGTGATGGTAAATTGAAACAAGTAGATTGAAATTGCGTCATGTAAAACACAAGTTCGTTTAGATTAGGACACTGGCTGGAGAGAAATTCAGGAACGGTTCCATTAACTTGACCATAATGTACTTTTAAGGTTTTGAAATGTGTAAGGACTTTGTTGTAATTCAATGCCACTGTTACTTCTACATATTTGATAGAAAGTGATTCCAATTGATCTGGACATTGATATATCAGAAATGTATCCAGCGAGAGGGTGGGTATGTTGAATATCTGGTTTGTAGGTGGATATTCTAAAGTGAGTTGCTTTAAGCTTACAAATTCTTTTGTCATTTGAAATATGTCAGGGTCGAAATTACAAATCTCGAGTGTGTGTAGATGTCTAAATACATTGTATTGTCTGGTAAGTGCATTGCCATTAAAAAGAAAAGTACCGGGCTGATAAAGAGAAAACTTCAAGTGTCTTAAAGGAATGTATTTTCTATTCAATTCTTCCAATTCGTTCTGTCCTTCGATTTCTAAATTGATACGAAATGATTGCATTTTATCTCCAAGTGCCATGATCATAGTTTTTGCTGGTTCTTCTGGCATTTCTTCATTTTCATATTCATCTTCAAATTCAAATGTAAAATTCTGTAGATAGATGTAGTTTCTGAGAAAATAAATCGCCCATTGATTTTGAGTTGAAAATGTATTCTGACAATATATCATAGAAAGAGTTTCGATCATTGGTGATTTGGAAAGTCTGGAATCGAGGTCTTCTGTTGCCATAAATGCTACACTTTCTAGCTCGAATGTGGTGACCAAAGGTGCATTTTCATGTAAAGCTTCGATGTCATTTAATTCGATATAAAAGTTTCTTATTTTGAGGATCGTTAAAGCAGGAGCATTTTTTAAATGCTTAAACCATGATGTATACGCTGGAACCTCCAAGGTGGTGTAACCTGAAACAGAAAGCGAAACAAGTTGATTAAATTCATATGAATTATTTATCAAAGCAGGGATATGAGAAGATTCGTTGTATTCAGAAATATTTTCAAGCCGTCCTATCCACTTTGCGAAACCTGATAACATCTCTTCATTTGTCGATGGTATTGGCACTTGAAATCTTGAATTATTCAGATTGAGTGATCGTAAGTTTGGGAACAATACGCTCAGCTCTGTTATATCAATAGGCTGCCAGATTAGACCAGCAAGTACCAAACGACGAGTGTAAACACCTGAAATAGCATCGTTCCGAATGTGAGTTATTAAGGAGTTGAAACGTTCGCGATAGCTATTTTTTGCGCGAATGACAACAGTTTCAAGTAAGCAGCTGCTTTTCATAACCTCGTTCCAGTGGCGACAAACATGCGTGCATTCGATTTGATGAAGCGTGTGAAGCTTGATGAATATAATGGCTAAAATTTCGACGGGAAGATGTTGCATTATGATTGTGATATGCAGAAAAAAAAAGTTTTTTAACCCTTTTTAATACAACAACACCTTTTTATACTTTTTTTTCATCGGAGTTACTTGTTCAAAACTAGAAAAATGATAAATTGGGTGTATCACCTTTTTCATGAGTGAACCTAACTAAAAATAAAAAGCTCACAGTCAGGGTCATTGTCATTGGGCTAATTTTTGTAACCAAGATTATTTTTAAAACAACATTGTGATATTGGTTTTATATTTAAGGGCTCTTGAAAAAAAAAATATATATTTAAAGACATGAATATAATACAGAAAACACCATCTAGTTTTTAACGCTTAAAGTGTCTGCTACTTTGTGTGCAACACTCCAAAATATATGTTTATTATCATTGTAAATTAAAATAAATAAAAAATACAAGTGTTGCTTTGTTTATTTAATATTATTTGAATTCAGGTACAACACATATATCATTAATCACCACTATTATTCATACACATCGAAAAGGACTTTTGAATATTACAAGATGTCATTGATACACAGTGCTCTATACACATATATGTAGATTGAATATTTTTTATAAGATGAATACCTTCAACCCTCATTTTCACTTTGCAAATGCTATGAATCTAAATAAAAAGTTTTAGTAGACAAAAACATAAAGATATCAAATCTATTTCTTACCTGAACCTTTGGATCGTGACTTTACTACTTCAGCTTGTCATCTTCTACTAAAAGAACTTGTATTTATTCTTATAAAAAACTCCTTCAAAGAAGTTTTTTTTTTAAGCAACCCTTTCGGATCACTCTCTTTCTGCCTTCTCCTTACGGTGAAGACATAAACGCTGGTGCATTCAATCATTTGCAAAAATTACCCTTTCGGATCATTCTTATTGCCTCTCCTTACGGTGAAGCGAACAAAAGATTGGCCCAATCAATTGCAAATAACCCTTTCGGATCATTTCTTGTTACTTCATCCTTCGATAAAGTAAACCATCATTTCGGATAACCCTTTTCGGATCATCCCATTTTTTGTTTTTGTTGATTCGCGTGTCCAGATTTAAAGTCTTTCCAAAACGGATAAATCAGGATCCAGTAACAGTTGATTTTTTGTTTTTTGTTTTTTCCTGCTTTTTTTTTTCCAATACTTTTTGCATTGGCCTTTTCGATGGATGTAAATAGTGATAACTAATCATAAATTTCTGTATCGTGCTTTTCGTTTTTGTTTTTGAGTGCATTTTTCATAATATATCTATTAGTATATATTAGTATTACTATTATTATATGGTAATTGTGAGTTGGTTCTTACCTTGTTTCAATGATAATTACGCGTTGTTTCCACGTTTTGACCATGCTAGTTTATTCGTTTTTCACAAGGTTATTGCCCCCTTGATTCGTTTGAGGTATAAGCCCAAGTTTTGGATGTGCTACTCTACCAGTATTCCACACATTTTGTTCTTGTTTGCTTTCCACCAATGATGGTTTCGTTGCTGCTTTTTGTCATATGTTGATTGCCGTTATTGTCGAAGTTTTGGATGTGTTACTTCAACAGTGTTTTAGACATTTCATCACAGTCCTTCCACCCCATACTAGTGATATTGTTGTTGCTTTTTTATGGCCCTAAATCCAATCGAATTTTTGGAAGGATTACTCCATCAGTGTTTCGCACCTTTTTCACTGTCTTTGACCATACACCGTTGTCTTCTCCTCCGTTCATACCACCCATGATGCTCGTTTTGTTTGGTTGTACCTTCACAGCACCGGAGATGCCCTTTTTGTTTCGCTGTTCCATCACGGTCCCTTTTGGTTTTTTCTTTTTTGTTCATTGCACCAGAGATGCCCTCTTGTGGTTGTTTGTTTATATGTACAAGTTGTGGTTTTTTTTCTCCACCACCCCAGTTACCAGCCTTGCATGCTCAAGTAGATGTCTCGGTGGGCCAATCTCTTCTCCAGCGTGTCACCAGTTCTTCTCATTAAACGCGCTTGCGAATAAACTTTTTCAATGGCATGTCTTCTCTCTCTTTTGCGGTGACCACCCTGGCTGCTCTATTTTTTACGGTGACCCTCTGGCTCACCCTAGCTGCTCTCTTCGACACTCGTTCCACTTGCCACTCCTCCGGCATCTCGCATCATTCGCTCTTCTCTTCGCATCTGCTGCTCCTTTCGATTTACAACCCGTCTAATCTCGCGTCTTGAAACACTATCGATATTGATAGAGGGGGATCTTGTTTCTGCGACGATTACTGGTGCGGGCTGTACGGGGACTGCAGCCTATTTTAAATCAAGTTAGTTTAAGTGTGTTTTGACTGTTTTTACAAGCATTAACTTACTTTAAGAGTTGTTACAAAGCGTAACGGGCTTTCAGAGCGATTGGCTTTTCTTTCAGCCACTCTTCTAACCTTCTCTCTTCTACTGATCTTCACCGGCTCATGACGACGCGAAACATCTTCAAGCTTGCGTTTTTTTGATGGCTCATGAGGACGCGAAACATCTTCAAACTTGCGTTTTCTTGATGTTCGCACTGTTGACACATTTTGCTGTGCATTGTTAATAACTTGGCTTCTTGGAACCTGTTGGGAAGTTGCGGTTGGTAGATCTTGGATTCCAAGAATCGAGCGGACCATAATCATGGCTGCAGCGGCGTAGCGAGTTGGAAACATTTTTGTTTTAAACAGTGATGGAGTAAAACTAAAAATAACGGACAATCACAAAGGAGAAAAAAGTGAATTTTTGACACGGCAACCAAATAAAAATAAAAAATCACCATGACGTCGAATGAAATTAGCCAATCAAAATCCAGATAACTTTTTTTATTAAAAAAAGAAGGAAAATAGAATTATAAATAATGTCCCTTTGCACTCGTAATAATGGCTTCCCTGCTAAAAGTCCTGAACTGTTGGGCCACTTTTCTTGATATTTTTTAGTAAGCACCTGTTATAAATATAAATAAAAAAAGAACCTCACCAACAGGTTACATTTTTTAGTGCATGTGGCATTTATAGCGTAAGGAGTCGATTTATTTTTTGACAGCCAAGTGTGGCGATTTACAAGTTAGTGCACCATAATGAAAGGCATTGAGGGTTGTTGTTCTGGTCAATAGATTTTTTTAAAAACGATTCAAATGTGTCACAATAGTATGATACCTTTTAAATATCTTTTGATTGAATTGAAGGACCTCAACTGCTTTAAAAATGGTAGCGTTTAAATAAAAAACAGCTTTAGGATGTACGTTAAAAGAAAAACAGTGTTTGGACTCTTTTTATTAGTAATTTAATTAATATTTAATGCTTTCGTTAAGGCAGTCAAACTATTATTCTTTATATCAATCCATTCGTCATCATGCTTCTTTATCAGTTTCTTGTTGAATGGCTCCCCATCACCATTTATCCAATTGACAGTATCCCTAATATAGGCAAGCTCCAGCTTGAAGCCTAGGGCATGAAACTTTCTTCCTGGCCCCTTTTGTCTAAGCCTTTCATACCTCCTTCATATATAGTTCATCAGGAAGCTCTGCATAATTGGTGTAAACCCTTGAGACTGCATGGTATTCAAACAATGAAAATGTTGCAATAAGAAATTTTATTTAGACGCAATAGGGTTAGATAGGGTCAATATATTTGATGAGATGTGCAGCTTTTTCACAGGTTTTACTGTAATACCGTGCCCTGGGTCGATACCATAATCTTAGCTTCCCTTAATTTTTTTATCAACCTTTTCTCAATAATTATTCTCCCTTTTCTCATTAATTTGAATTTTTTTCTCATTTTCTTGAAAAAGACAGTAACTGTTTATCAAATTGCTGAAATAAGCAGTATAAAAGAGTATTTATAAATCAAAATTGAAGAGAAAATAGTGGATCCAAGCAAACCATGTTTGAATTAGACATGTTAGCCATATCAGCTTCACATATATGGATCAACATGAAGCAAAAGGTTTAGCTTTATGGTGAGAAAGAGTCACATATCACGTGACGCGCGCGACATTTTGGTTTGTCTTTTTGTTTATTTTTTCGTACCAACACCTTTTCCTTTCTTTACCAACCCAAAAGATAAAAAAAAAAAATGAACGGCTCACAAATACAAGCAACACTAGATCCAAACACATACCAAGAGCTCGAAGCACTCCGCGGAAAGCTATGGTCACTTCAAGAAACCTTCTCAACCCACATTACATATCTAAAAGAACCAAAATACCCCTTTACGTGGCCTGATCTTTTAAACAAATTCAACATGCTGACTGCCAAGTTTGCCTCTCTTTCCGAAGATTTTTACGGCTACACAGAAACCGGAAGCAACTCAACACTACCCAAGCTGATGCTGCATCCTTATATACCCACCACCACAGAACAGGAAACCAACATTCTTAGCGTGCTACTCCGCACAAAACTCATCCCCGCCATTGAAAAGCTGGAGGCCGAAACACAGGCGGCCATCGCGCAGGAGCTGTTGGACCCGCAATTACAGCAGCACACAGGTAACATTGATGATGAAAAGCGTATCCAGGAACAACTAAAAGAGTGGACGGATTTGCGCATCAGACATGACCAGGTGGCGATGTATGGTGCCAATGCCGTACATAACATGGTGACCGATCACCGGCCGAATTTCTTGTTAAGATACGAGGATCAGATTGATGTGGACCCTGAATCGGAGGAAGAGGAGGAGGAGGAGGAGAAGGAGTGGGAGAAGGCCGGATTCCCGTCGGAAGAAGTGTGGAAGAAATGGAGGCTGGAGTGCATGATGAACTTTTATAGTAGTGGAAAGAGCGAAGTGATTGGTAGCGATCTCAAGAAGTTAGCTGTAAATAAAAATTAAACGCATGTACACACGAGTTATTTATAGAGTCAAGAAGGCTTTTTTTTATTTTGGCTCTGGTAAAAAGGGTGCCGATATTTGAAATTGGGTCCTGTCCAATAGAAATAGGACATTTGAATTTATCGTTATTTTTTTTATGCACGTCTTTTTCAAAAAAGAGTAAATAAGGCAGCTTAAAATGACGAATATATGATATTGAAAAATAAAGTATACAATAGGCTTGGCTGGGTGGGCTTGATTTGAGTGGGTGATAGTTTGGTTGTACCATGTTGCATGAGTTCATGCTTTTATTATTTTATCAGAGAAATAAACAATTAGAGGGAGTAAACACCTGTTTTTTTTCAAAAATGATCAACAAACTGTACATGTCTTTATTATCCATCAAATTAACATCAGACGTTTTAATATATGACAAACCACCATTAACTATGTATTATACAATGATTAGAATTGAGATGGTGGTGATAACAAGTGGAATGCAGCATAGAAGCTAATTATGGCACCTCTGGAGACTGCTATGCAAATTGAAGGGTGCTTAACAAGTCGATAGAGGCATGGAGATAACAATTGAGTGTGACAAGTGTTTTGTAAAAGGTTATCACCCATTATAAACATCTACTGCGATGAAAAGAAAGACAGCTAAATGCTAGAGATAATAAACGCTGAAACCAAAAAAGTGATCATCCACTACCAATTAGATCATGAAGGATTAGAGTAGACTGTAAGAAATCAGGTACCATACTGAGGTACCAACATTTCTGGAGGCTCAGGGATCAATAGAGGTCTGTGCTTTTATTATTATTATTATTTACTAATAGTGCATCCTATGCAACCTCCACTCGTTTGATAGTGTTACTTTGACAAGAAAAAAAAAAGTGACCTTCATTACAATGGTCTCAAGGAATGTGGCTGTTCGATATAGAGTAACAGTTTATAATTCTGTTTAATAAAGCTGGATCATTCGATTAATTTTGGAAATCTAATTTGTACTTGAACAATCCTAATGTCTAGAGTTTATTTGACTGGTTCAAATTTATATAAATAAATAAAAATAAAATGTATATTTTTATACTTTTTAATATTAACTGTTGTTTATTATAGATGAACAATAATAAGGAGTTGATTAAGATGAAACCTACTCAATTAAGTGATATTGTTATTAATTGTCATGCTACAAATGATGATGGTATTAATTGAACAGCATTCATCTCATGCAAGCCATGCCAAGACCTACACACAGACACATTACATAAATCGATGAATATAAGAATAGAATATAATGAAATTGTGGCTTGATTCTATTTCTACATTAAACATTCTGCACGTGGTGAACGTATATATTTTTCGTCTTTAGATTTGAATTAAGGGGTATGCTATTTCCACAAAAGAATTAAAAGGTAAACTCAGCATTTTTTTACTATTTTATGTTTCTATAATTAAAACAAATAAACAAACTAATCCAAATTTGTTATTTCCAAAAAATAAATATAAATGTTTATTTAATGTCATTTATTCACCCCTTTTTTCCCTCTATTTTAGTTTTTTAGTTTTTTAGTTTATTTTTTTTTGTATTATTATTGTTTTTTTTTCTTATTTAGTTTCTTTAACTTTTATTTTTGTAAGTGAAATAATAATAACAATACGATAAACTATTCATCACGTTTTTGTATAGGTATTTTATGAGCGAAAACAATATTAAAGTCGTTGTGAGGTGTCGACCTCTAAATGATAGAGGTAACATACTTTTTTTCAAAACATCGATTCCAGTGACAATAACAATACACAAATAAAATAGAAAAAACAAGAGGCGCAACCCCTCTTATAAAGATGGATGGAAATCAAACGATTATCAGCAAACCTGGACAACCCGATAAAGCGTTTACTTTTGACGAATCCTATTGGTCTTTCGATAAAGAAGACCCCGACTACGCTGATCAAGAACATGTCTATAATGATCTTGGCCGTGGTCTTTTAGATCATGCATTTGATGGTTATAATTGTTGTATTTTTGCATGTTTGTACATATAATTTTTTTTTATCATTACTGTTATGTCTAAAAGTTATTTTCGAAATTCTTATTGTTATTACTTTTTCCTATTTAGATGGTCAAACTGGTTCCGGCAAATCTTATTCAATGGTATTTTTTTTTTCACACATAAAAAAATGTAAACAAACATAATATCTTATTCATATTTTACATGGGGGGCTTAGATGGGTTATGGAGAAGATAAGGGCATTATTCCACGCACTTGTTTAGAACTCTTTGATCGCATTACACAAAAAACGTCAGCACAACTCACGTTTCAAGTTGAAGTCTCGTATATTGAAATTTACAACGAAAAAGTACGAGATTTATTAAACCCGCTCAACAAGGGAAATCTAAAAGTAAGAGAACATCCCGTTACGGGTCCATATGTTCAGGACCTTTCACGTATCGCTGTCACCTCCTTTGAAAACATTGATCAATTAATGGATCAAGGCAATAAGGCCCGAACTGTCGCAGCAACAAACATGAACCAAACTTCATCAAGATCTCATGCAGTTTTTACCATTCATGTTACGCAAAAATCAACCAATTTGGAAAAAAAGGAAACGACCGAAAAAGGGGCACGTATAAGGTATATCAACACATTCATTGATTTACTTTTTATATCTCTCAATGTCTATTTTTATAACTATCAATAAGAGACTAAAAAAAAATTCATTTATTTTTAAATCATCACAAAAAAATAGTTTGGTAGATCTTGCCGGCAGCGAACGTGCTAATAGCACTGGTGCTACAGGTGCCCGTTTAAAGGAAGGTGTCAATATAAATAAATCATTGACAACTTTGGGAAAAGTCATTGCAAGTCTGGCAGAAAAATCATGTGAAAATCCTAAAAAACCAACATCGCACCAACAAAAAAATTCAAAGGACTCCTTTGTACCTTTTCGTGATTCGGTAACTTGTCCTAATAAACATATTTTCCATTTTTACTTATAGTATTAGTTTAGGTGTTGACTTGGCTATTAAAAGATTCATTGGGTGGAAATTCAAAAACATGCATGATTGCGGCCATATCACCAGCAGATTATGACGAAACGTTGAGCACGTTACGATATGCGGATCAGGCCAAAAAGATTAAAACAAAGGCTGTTGTCAATATGGATCCTACAACAAAAGCGATTGGTAGTTTGAAGGATGAAATTGACTCGTTGCGCAAGGCACTGATGGTATATGCACCAGACGAGGTAGAACGCATCAAAACCAACATCCATGGTGTGTCTGAAAAGAAAAAGACGACACAAAGACAACCTGTACGTTCAAAATCCACTGTTTTATTGACGGAACCGACCGGTGATAAAGTGGCTGTTGAATTGACAAAGGAGGAGATGGAATCAAGATTGAAATCAACAGAAAACATTCTTGCCGATATCAATCAAACCTGGGAAGATAAGTTGGCAAAGGCCGAAAAAATCATCACTGAACGAGAGGAGACATTGAAAAGTTTGGGTATATCGATTGAAAGGGATGAGATTTCGGTTCATATGCCAAGAGATCTACCCTGTCTTGTTAGTTTGAATGAGGATCCGCTCATGACAGAATGCTTGGTGTATCAGTTGAAGGAAGGAATGACCCATGTTGACCGTCTTGATGGAGAGCTACAACGTGACGACCATATTCATACGATCCAACTGAGCGGTATCCATATCCAGGACAACCATTGCTATTTTGACAATATCGACCATACCGTTACGTTATACCCAACCGAAAATGGCACAGTCATTGTGAATGGTATAAGCATCACCGAACCCAAAGTCCTGCATAACGGGTATAGAATCACACTCGGTGATAGCCATGTTTTTCGATTCAACAATCCTCAAGAAAAGCTCAGAGAGATTCAAATGCAAAAGACAGACGTACATGCCGATATGACAGATGACGAAATGTCTCAATTAGAGAGCTGGAACCAAATGCGAGGAGAATCATCACCCATCAACTATTCCATCTTTGACAAATTAACAGACGATGATATTGATCGATTACTTGATGATGTTTCCAAAATCCGATTTATGCGAAAGCGACAAATCTCTACACCCGACAGTTTCTATCATAGACGACCGCTTTCACAAGCAAGAACCATCACTTCGATTTATACCGATGATTTCGATCAAGGTTATTATTCAACAGATGTGAGTACTTTACCTTCACCTACATGTACAAACTACAGTCAACATTTATTTCTCAATTCATCAGAAAAACGTGCGAGACCTCTTTCTATTCAAATACCTAATGCTCTTTCTCCTTCTCAGGTTGCACTGGGAAAGAAAGTGGTTCAGCATTGGAGAACAAAGCATGGTGCCTCATTGGCACAGACCATCCTTTACTATTGTGATTATCTCAATCATGCAAATATCAAGTCGGATATTGAATATCAGTTTTCTATCATCCATGATGATGATCATTTGCTGAGCTCTTACTGGGACACCAATACAGTGGATCTGTCACTTGTTAACAAGAAGAAACCATGCGTTGCTATCCAAAGGATCGACAAGAATAACCATTTCATCTCGACTTTGTCCATTGAGCGATTTTTATCACAACAGAATGACTGCAAGGCAGCACCCACATCTTGCTATGTACAGGTCGGTCTAGCCAAAGTTCCTTTAAAGAGCCTCGGATTCCAGGTGCCGTTTGAAATGGATGCTGCTCTTATTTGTCAGACCACCGGTCAAAAGAGAGGTACCATCAAAATACTACTTGCCACCATTGCACGTTCCATCACCCGATGCCAGGAAAAGAAAGAAGATACCAAGGGCCTTTTATGTGCGGGACAGCAATTGATCTTTGAAATCAGAATGATGGAGGTGAATGGTGTGGATGCCGATTACTTTTCACATATTCACAGTCAATTCCGTCTATCCATGTTTGGATCCGATGGAAAAGACCAGGTAGTGACAACAGAGCTTTTACCAACACACTCCGCCACATTCAATCATAGTCAATCAGTGTCTCTCACCGTGACGGAAGAGATCCTGGATGCATTTGAAAACAAGCACATTACTTTTGAGGTCCATGGAAGACCTACCGAAAAGTATTTTAATCAACTCCAACAGCATGTCTCTGCGCCATCGCCGCCTCTCTCGCCTATTCCACTCGAAACAAAGAGGGTTCAGGGTATCTTATCCAATATTCATATCCTTGAATTGACACCCTTGGGAGAATACGACCATGTCCCCGTTCAATTAAATAAAAAGTCGTTTGAAGACGGTGTGTTTTCACTTCAACAAGGTCAACAGCGTCGTATCATGCTTTCTATTGAACACTTAGATAAGGCCATCTTTGAAAAGGTGCTTCAAATGAAGGTGGGTCATCCTCGTCTTGTTGATCAGCATGGAAAGGTACTCGATTCGTCCGAGACACAAATCCCCATCACACTATCCAGCAACACAGAGTTGTGTGCCCAAGGTTCATGGGATAGTTCACTATATGGAGTCACCTTTATGAACAGAGTGACACCACTTACCCAACACATCCTACTTACCCTATCGTGGATCCTCCAAACCAAGGATGATGATGCACCCATGACATTTACAAAAGAGATTGCTATCCGTATCAAGGATCAGGACGACGCCGTCAAGACCAAAAAACTCAAGCGAAGCTCCAGTTTGATGCGTTTCTTTTCCTCAAACACCAGTATCCGTCACCGTGTCACCGGTATTTTCAACATAGAATATCAGGGCGAGCTGATGGGGTTCTCGCATCTGTGGCGACGTTACGAACCATGCTCCAGTGTCTTGAATGCCTATTATGAGGCACGCAAGGCCATTGAGTGTAAGGAGCAGGTGGAGAAAACACGTCATCGTCTTGCATTGATCAAGATGCCCACGGTAAAAACCAATCCAAACCCTCAGTTTGTCCTGGATCTTTGGATGGATGATAAATACAAGGTAAATTGGACAATGTTTTTTTTTGGGGATAATTACTTAAATCTATTTAGATCAAACCCATTATCAATAATCCACTTGTTCAACCAAAAGTCACCAGATGGACACCCAAAGTATATGAATTAAAATTAAACGAAAATAATGTATCAAAAAGTGGTTTGATGACCTGTAAAAGACAAAATAAACCCTTTTGGTGTGTTCTTTTAAGGTATTTTTTTTTTTGGATTTTTGTAATAAATAGATTTACTCAACCCCCCCTTTATAGAGAATATTTTATCATTTATGAAAACCAAATAAATATCATAGACATTATACGCATTGATAACATAGAACATAGCATGGATGAGGTAATATTGATAAGAGATGTGGTGTGATGTGGAAACTGACACCGTTTAATAGATATCCAACTTGATTGCAACATCATCCACAAACCAGTATATGTTCGAGGCATCCAAACCTGAACTCACAAGAGAATGGGCGATTGCCATGAACAAATTGGTTATTTAGAACACATATGTATATATTAACCCCTCCAAGAAAAAAAAAAGCCTTGTATATGCCCTGATCACAAAACCATATGTATTATTAACTTATCCATTATGTATATGCCTCTCTCTCTCTTTCTAATATGTATATTCACTTCATCTATGTATTTCCCCCCCTCCATATTATGCTCAATGTACTTTATATGAATCATCCTTTTTTATTTTAATAAAAAAAACACGCATTTTCTATCCTTCCATCGATGCCTCCGCTAATTCTTCTCTAATCTCATCCCACACCTCTTGGATATTCTCCAATACGGCTTGTAGCCTAAACTCAATGTTAGATTAAACTATGAATCTCCATTTCGAACTAACCTTGTTTTATGCTCCTGTATTGTTTCATCATAATCTTTATCACCCTCCATCGCCTGGATCGTTAATATCTGGATCTGTGCGGTTCTATTGAGCTTTTCCTTTTCGGCCTCCTGTAGGCGTCGTATCATGTTGCGAACATCTTGTCGCTCAACCTCTTTTTCGACATTTTGAATCTCGAGAGAGACGTCCTGAAAGCCTTCGGTGACGATTTTGCAGATGGAGTAGTATTGCTCGGGTGGACATTTCTTGTTTAAATAATCGTTGAATGCACTAAAGGTTTGGATTTAAGTACTGACTTTCACTTTTTTGTTACATGTATTTTTGTTACATTTCAAATTCATTGTAGAGCTCAACCCGAGTACCTTGTGATTTTGATAGTGCTTGAAGTTGTTTTAATAAGGTGGTGTTGTCAGTCATTGTTGAGAGAGCGAGAGAGAGTGAGAGACAGTAAGAGATTCAATTTGGCGCGTTTTTATAATTTCGTAAATATTTAAAACTCCTTTTCATCCCAAAGTTCAGTTGGTAGAGAAAAAAAAGAAAGGGTAAAAAAACAAACAAAATGACAATTTATAAAAGCAAGTATCAATAAGAAATTTTTCAACTTTTTACTAGAAATAATCAAGATAAAAATTGTATACTTTGTGCTCCTGAAATGCACAGAGAGCATATTGAAACCAACGTGTGTTTTCTACTTACAAACGGTCTGAAAAAATAAGCGATATTGATTTTAACGATTGTAACTCAATAAATATCTTGACATTGGGTATATCAGATGACGAAGGCAGCAAACTGTGCCAGGTGCTCTGTATCTAAAGTGTCGTTCATAGAATGGTGCTCTCTATCTAAAGTTTCCATCCTAGCATTCAAACTTAAATCAAGCTCTTTCAAGAAATTGACCAAAGTAGATTGAGCTAAATCAGGAAGCATTGCAATACTACAGTTCACTTTGAACAGTTGTATATTTTCCACGAATATATTGGAGCATGGCCAGTTCACAATTTAGTGTTTTTATTGAACATTCTATACGAATTTCGGTAACAGAAGCAGCTGGTATTAATGGGCCAGTAGGAAGATTGCCATGGCCAGTGTATCCATAGGTCAATGTCAATGAAGTTAGACAAATAGATGTTGTTATTGATCCATACAAAAGAGAGGTTGATTTAGATCATAAACCAGTTATAATCGGGAGACACCTGGTTTCATTGTCCTCTTTGGTTGATTGTTGCTTTAAAACAGATGAAAAATGATACTTTTTTCTTTTTTTTCTTTCTATTGCTATTATCATTTTAATATGAAATAAAAATTAGACGCCTACATTCATTTGAATGCCATCATCTACCTTAAACCATTGTAAGTATAATCAAATGTGAGATAAAATAATAGACAGTTAACATTCAATATCAAAATCGCTTAAAGTGAAAAATATAGTTAGTACGAGAGAATTCGATTTGTAAATGGTATATCAAGATACAGCAGAGTCTGGTATTTGGAAACACGGCATATGGAAGCTTGGCTCGATCGGAAGCACCATTTTGGCGGAAAAGTTGCACATCTCATCAAATATGTTGACGCTATTGGCTATAATGGAAATTTTGGCGCTGATTTGGAAACTGGACACCAAGTCCAAAAATTATTATTCAATGACATAGACTTTCAGGATGACTTTGACGGCTTTATCTCCCAATCATTGCCCGATCTACGTGATCTAACATTTGATTGCTGCCGAATATAAACTTGGATCACTTACAAATCAAGGAAAGAGGGGATGGACAATCCTACAATGAAAATCTCTTGGTTTATACACAGAATAGCAATGAATACCGCCAATATACTACAAAAAAAGTTGCCCTCGGTACGTTAGGCGAAGCACAGGCATCAATGTATAGCTCACTTCCGATTTATCCTCCTGTTCTGTCTTCACCATCTGATCCATTTGATGATACCAGGGCACATATTG
>VCJI01000944.1:20999-37959 GCA_024139395.1 Backusella morwellensis | reverse complement strand
TTTTTTTCACTGTGGATAAAAATAAACTTTTTCAAAGGGAAAAAAGGTGAGCTCAAAAATCGCTTGATTCCACAAATTCGGTTCGGATCAAGAGGGTTATTAAATTTTTTTTAATAAAAGTTCAAACTCAAAAATAAAAGTTTATTATTAAATTAAAACCATTCATGCAATGTTATGTTGGTTTTAAAATGAAGGGAACAAGCATCTTTATCCCCTCCTTGCTTTTTACTCTTCCTTTGAAAGAATATTCAAATATGACTAGGATCTGATGCACGATTTCACTATTGAAACTCACTAAACTTTAATACAACGTGGTTTCGTAGCTGGTTAGTACAACAAACAAACCGGGAGATCGCCGTAACTCTGTCTTAAAACAATCTTAATTGTATGCATCAATTCACATGGAAAAATATGTAAATGTTTAGAGAAACATAATCTATAAAACTTATTGTTTAGTATGCGGTTCATTGAAACTTTGAAACTAATATACTAAATAGCACTATCAGCCTTTTTTTATTGAATGACTCCTATGCCTAAAATGCTTAAGAAAAGAAGCAATAGCTGGTTTATAGTATCATAGTTCATGCTTAATGAACATACAAATTACAATGTCTCTCTTATGTAATACATGTGATATTAAAGATGGGTTCTTTATTAAATCAGATAAAGACTTTTTTTGATCACGCCTATCTCGCCTATCTTTAGTGTTTCTTTTTAGTGATATGAACCTAGAATGACACATACTCTTCAGAAACTAGTGAAATTTTACAAAAAGTTTTTAAAGAGGGGGTTCATTGTTTGGTAAGGAATTTAAATCGTCGTTTTTTATACAATAGAGTGCCACGCTAATGAAGATCAAACAGGGATAACGATAAGCAGTGAAGGATGAGCCAAAGAAGTATAAATTGTGAATTTTCTACATCAAGCTACTTGCTTCCTGAATACGTTAACATATCTTCTACACTGTTTAGCTTTAAAATTCTCCTCTTAAAGGATAATATGGTTTCATTATTGACAAATAAGAAAGGGAAGCCATTTCTGATGTGATCTGATTCAGCCCACTCGATGGTGATATCTCAAATGAAAATAACAACAAATCTAACAAAAAACAAAGACCACACACTATTCTCATTTGAGGAAACAATTGTTATACATTTATTATAGTTATTATTAACAGTTAAAAACATTCATTCCATTTTTTGCTTTATGTTCTAATATGAATATTGCCTGCCTTTGTCATACATCTTACACCCTAAAATGTGTATAGAATAATGAGTAATTGACTTTATTGAAAACAACTTTCGCTTAGAACGTACCTTATATGGCTTATAAGCCTCATGGAACAATCTAAGACTATCTACCTTGAGGCCAGAAATAGCATACAAGTTGATTTGGAACTCGAGACTGATGCTCATACCTAATTCAGGATTCGATTCACTAATAACTTGGCTGTTAACGCTATTGCATCTACCCAATAATGTCGTAAAGTGTATTTACCTTGTGCTGAATGTACCAGATAAAACAGGTGTTCTATCTCGTAACTGAAGTTTACCAATCTCCCATCGAATCGACTAAAAAAGGTGATGGGTATTTCCGTTATATAATTTTATGTCCAAGCATTATCTTTACCTTATTGACCGGATCATACATGTATTGACCCACATTACATGTAGCATTCACACTGGTTGAACTCTTTGGCATGGGCAATGTTAGCACCACGTTTTCAATAGGCTTGCCGTCAGTGGATCTAGGCTGCACAGAAATATCAAATCTACCTATGGAGATATGGCATAATGTCAATATCTTTGAGATAAAATGCTATTATATGGTATCTCACCTCCGTTACTGGTTGGTATAATTTGGGGCTTCACTTGTAAGGGTATTGCCTGATAAGGTGAAAGTGTGGTTCTGATAGTTTCCGAGAAAAACATTGCTTTTAATACTTTGAAAGACAAACACTTGTATAAGCATATCTTACCTATAGGACATTAATTTGAATTGCCCATCAGGGGGAACAAATGATAGGATCTTCTCGCTTTCCCATTTACGATTTCTATATATCGATTTTAATACCGTAGCACTTGCTATCATCTACTCGATACACCCTACCTTACACAAGGATGGAAACTAACATCGTCGATTACACGAGCATTAACAAAGTTCAATGACAAGTCTGGCATGCCAGATAATCTACTATTTGCGAGCACTGTTCCATGTGCCTCACAAGATACTACGCTTCCGTTACTAAATAAAATAAACAGTGCCAACTAAGTAACATACACTATCTAACGAGAGATCAGTACAACTTACGCAGCGATAGTGGCATCAATCTCTTCGACAATATCAAAATAAATCTCATTTTGTGCATATTTAACGCCAGCCTTTCTCCAAGGTATATTTGACATGCTCTGAGGCAGTTTAGGTGCCACACTTTAACACACACACACACAAGAGAGTTTTCCTTTAATACCAGTAATCATCTTCCAATCCCATCATTTGTATCTTACCCAGCTGCAGCACCGACAGTAGTTATCATCTTGTTCATTATAGTAGGTGGCATGATGATCTCCTTCAAGGCATTAGGCTCAGTTGTAAGTGGATAGCCATAATCCATCATTTCTTCCAGCAACTGCATTATTTATATGGTCAAGACATAGCACACACAAGAAACATCGCCTTTTTAAAACAATACCTGATACACTGTAACAAAGTTCTCTCTAATAGACGTCTCTGACACGTCACTTAGGTAATCCGTCAATATATCGATGATACGATGAATAAACTCAAATACAAGCATAGGATCCACTTTTTGGTCGTATCGTATTAGAAAAAGCCCTATTCCATCATACACAAGCGCCATCTTACCTTCTCTTTCAACAGGACACAACCAAGTCAAATCCTCTCTTAAAACATTGAGTAGCCAATACTTGTTTGTTTCCAAGATGGGCGGTACATCCTCTCTTGTAAAGTAAGCCTCCTTCACTGACAAGGATCCTGCTCCATTATCGTCCATTGAACCCGGTAAGGAATGCATAAACTTTGTACATTCGTCATTAAACACATCTACTATTTGTCTCGAGATGATTCCTCTCCAATGCTTTTCAATAATGATTTTTCTTTTTTGTTCAAACACAAAAGGGAATGAATAAACGATTCGTCACTTTATGTCTTGTAAATCTTACCCTTGTTTATTTATTACAAATAAAGAATTGATCATTTTATAAACGCGAAAATAAAGAAGAAGAAGAAAAAACAAGATAAAACAAAACACCGGTTCCTATCGCTCTTTCTCCCCTTCTTTGTTTCCGCTTGAATTTCCTCTTCTTACATCCTATTTTTTTGGTCACTGACCAATCATCTTGGACTAAATTCTTGTAACACTTTGATCGTGGAAGTAAAAACAAGAAAGGAAAAAAAGAAAGCACATCTGTACGATACTCTATAATTCAGTCTTTATTGTTGCATTTATAAAGTCAAAATGTGTTTTCACAAAATGGCGCTAGAGACAACCAAGTCTATGGGGTCTCATCTATTGAATAGATATCTCATCACTGTATTCACTGTTCTTCCCGTAAACGTTTTGGCATCAGGAGTAGCAACAAGGGCGAGGATGGTAGCAGAAAGATCGTTGAGCTCTATTTGATCCCTGACGGAATCTCTTAAAATCTCGAGCCACTGTTCAGTCTCATGGACACGTTGGAGTCTAATCGGTTTTGTTCTCTTGCCATCCAGTTTCCAAATATAGCTATCCTGATAAATGTAGCTTATATAATGGAACGCTTTGTCCGTCTTTGCTTCGTTATCTGTGGTAGTCTCATTATCTTCCTCGAGCTTATCCTTTAATGCTTTAACCATACCCGCATTCCTATAATTGACTGTAAATTTAGTGTTTGGGAAAACACAGATATGATTGTATTTATACGTACGCATTAGAGGTGTCATGTATTCTTTTGAAATCATGTATTCTTATGAGAGCTTGACCAAGAGTCTAAACAATATATTAAACGATGTTGAGTGTAAACATGCTTCAATAATAATAATGACAACATACCTCGTAATCTACTCGTGCGGGAGAATCCAATAGCGACTGAAGGAACTTGATTTGCTTTAAGCCCAAGTTGGAGATAACGTTCAAGAGAGAAACAGTGGCACCTGAATTTTTTACCAGCTCGGGTATGAATACAATGTTTTCTTCGCTTATCTTTCCAGCATTAGTGCATTCGGCAAGTGGTGAATCTAAACATTGATATCCAACAATGACGCCAAATGTCTCCCTAATAAACCGATATATGTAAATGAAAAGGTTGCTTGTTTGTTTGCGTTTTTTAATAATAATAAAAAACAACTCACTCTTCTGAAAGTGTATTAAATGACTTTAAATTCACTATATCCTTAGCAATAATATCGTCAATGCCATAACATTTGATCATATCGTTGAATATGGCTAAATTAAAAACATTTTTTAGAGAATGACATAATAGAAACATTGCTTTTAACGGCTACTTGACTCGGGACCTATAGAGGACCATGCTGGAGAGGAACTGTTGAAGTTGGTCATTTTTGATTATCAAATTAAAAAGTAAACAAACAAGCAGAGTGAGATGCAATTCTTCATCGAGTTTATTTTATATCATTTTTGCTTGGAAACATGGAGAAAGAACCAAACCACATTGCTTATAGTCTTGGTAAAGAGCGATTCGAACCATCAATGAAACCGATATTTAATAAATGAAGCTTGACAGCATTGGGCTCATTTTCGTACAAAACTGGCTCGTGGTAGACTTGTAATGTTCGTCAGTTTAGTTATATCATAGCTTGGATCATTTCTTTTGCTAATCAGAGAAGTCGTTTATATCCCTTATTTGTGGTTGATATAAATGGCCAACTGGATTATAGCCTTTCGCAGCTTGAAGGAAGGGACGTAAGTATCGTATGATAATAGGAGTATGGATAAAACTCAATATTATAGACTGGGTTTGATTATAAAAGGATTTGGTATACACTCTAAACAAAACCTGTAGAAAACATGGCTTTCATGCTTACACGAATGTTTTATTATTAAACTGGCGGTCCAGGTTTTTTCTAGAGTGCTTGCTATCAATCTGATATAAGATTAGAAAGATCTTGTACCACGATACTACCCATCTCATATTTAGATTGTTCACACCAGTAGGTATTATGAGTTCTCACACTCTTAAGCAGAAAACCTAGAACAAGATACTCGCATCTGTTTTTTTTCTATTTATTGTTTTTATAATCTGTCGTTGATATCACAGAAGTAAAAAATTTTATACAGGGACGATGATACAATTAAGCAGGGTGTGAATAATGATGATCTGCATGTAGCATGATCTCCTGGAATTAAATATAGAGCAAAAATAAAATAAAATAAAATAAAATAAAATAAAATAAAATAAAATAAAATAAAAAATATCATTGGATTAAATTTTCCCTTTTCATTCTTCTTTTTCATTCAAACTTTCTTCATAAATAATGTCATGCACTTATCTTCACAAAACCCTACACAATCAGTTAGGACCAAATACTACAGGTAATACTTCAACCATTAATTAATGCAATGATACCCTCCTGTTATAGTGATAACGGTCTTCTATTTCAAATGACACTATGCTGTAAACCATGCTTCTGACGGTAGTTTCCTGCTAATTTTCAACCTCGGTCATGTACGAGCAATTATGATTTTATGACCTCACGAACTTAGCAGAGGATTACTATAGCACTACAGTTTAATATATGGGATGGAGAAAGATCATTATCAAAAGGTCACTATAAGGAGTAACAAGGTTCTTGGAATACCTCTTTTTAATGGAATCCCCTTTATAAAAATATTAAATCCTTCGATATATATAAACAAAATAAAATATATACATATAAAGCCGAAAAAAGGGTGTTCCAAGATCCCATTCTCTCTATTGTGGTACATAATAAATTACCTTTTTTTTCTAACATATTCCCGCTTATAGTACCAAAGCAAAATACTAAACATGATGCGGATCAGACCTCCTCAGAACTTCTTAATATTGGACACCGCCATTTCCTCAATGGATGCTACATGAGTGCGTTGTATTATTTCCAATTACCAGAACTCCAATGTGATGCCGAAGCTCAGTTCTGGCAGGGATATATATATAGATATGGAAAAGAAGGAATACCGATCAATCCTCCCCTTGCACTTGGGTGCTTCCTCAAAAGTGTCACCAGTTACACTTCAAATTCCTGTAATCAAATAGGCCTAGCATTTGAACAGGGCTTTGGTGTTCCCGTCGACTTGAAAAATGCTTTGGAGTGGTACTATAAGGGAAATCAATGCTCCTTCAATACAGTAAAGCTGCTTGAAAAAGGATTCACGTTGAGTCAGCAAGAGAAAGGTATGTTATATTACTAGAATATGATAAGCCTTCATTCATCTGAGTACTTCTTGTTTAGGGAAACCTATTGAAAAACTGATAGAAGAGACTTTAGCGATCTTGAAAGGAAATAAATCAAAACAATCGGAGAACCAGCAAGAGAATCAAATCACAGAGGAATATACCTACCATGAATTTTCTTCAGCCTATTAATGAGCTATATCGTAATAATAATAATAATAATAATAATAATAATAATAATAATAATAATAATAAAAGCAGTAATCAATACCTTTAACTTTCTATTTTTTTTTTCTGTCCCATGGCAAACCTATCTATAAAACACATTTAAAATGATAGTAGTAAGAAGTCTTCAAAATAGCAATTGCATTTCAAGAATAGTTATCCAAGATAATCATGGTATCACGAGAATCTTAAACTTTGGAAGCTCGAATTCATCGTCTTTGATAGGTTCTATTTTTTTGGTCAAGTTTTCATTGATGATAAAGATGAACTAACTTATATTTCATGTATCAAGTAGGATAATCATGAACATACCACAAAGATTAAACATCTAATCTATTTAAATAAAAAATACACCTATGCAAGTAAAAGTGATGTTACATAAACAATGGTTGCACAGAAGAATGGAATAAATATGCACCGATGCATGGAGATATCTTAATTTCAATCGATTTTTTGTATAGCAACATATTCAGTAATATTACTTTTATTTTATATACGGTAAAAGATGAGGGAGATCCTAAACAAATGACACATGCAAAAAATCACAAAAACCGTACTCTTGTGTAAGTTGACGTTATCATCTTTAAAAATGGCATCATAAATTAGTATATAACTCTCTGAAAATGGCGACATTTCATTATATTCTGAACAAATTGGCCGAGAAGGAAACCGAATATAAGATGAAATATCTTCCCTATCCCTCTCTTTTTTTCATAGCTATTTTTCTCATAGATACGTCTAAAGATGAAGGCAAGTCTTTTGTTGGGAGCAGTCTCCGCATTGATGCTATTGCAATCTTTTGTTCATGGCAGTGAACAAAAAAAGAGGGCTGAGCCCGAAAAGCCCAACATCGTTTTTATTTTTACGGATGATCAAGACTTCAAGCTAAACTCATTAGACTACATGCCAAACGTACAAAAGCATTTGGTCCAGGAAGGAACCGTATATAACAACCACTATGCTACTATTGCCGTGTGTTGTCCTAGCAGAGTTGGCCTTTTAAGAGGACAGTATGCGCATAATACAAAGTATGTAAATGGTACCATATTTAATTTGATACGCTCTACTAACGCGCTGTCTTGAAAGTATTACCGATGTGTTGTCTCCTTTTGGAGGTTATGACAGATTTAATCGTCTCAAGTTGGGTGAAGACTACTTGCCTATCTGGTTAAAAAATGCTGGTTATAATACAAATTACATTGGAAAGCTAATGAATGAATATTCTGTTTACAATTATGACAAACCTGTACCAAAAGGGTAAAATTACAAAAATATTTTTGAATGATTCCTACGTGCTAACCGCTGTGACTTTAGTTTTGACTATCAAGATCAATTACTTGATCCTTATACTTATGTTTACAATTCTGCTGTGTTTTCAAAAGATGGAGAACCACCTGTTTACTATAAGGATGTTTATCAAACAGATGTCATTCATGCAAAAACAAGAGCAACTCTTAAAAAACTAGAGAAATCCGATGATCCCTTTTTTCTGTGGGGTAATTATAAATAATTTTTTTTTCTATATGGGTTCAATGTTTTAACTTTCTTTCTAGTTGCTCCTATGGCACCTCACGGAGAAGTCGATTTTTATGAAGATGGTTCATTTGAATTGGGTACGGCTATTCCGGCAGATCGTCACAGGCACTATTTTCCAGATGTCAAAAGTAAGGTTTTCTATTTTTAAATACTCTAAATCTATCCCTACCATAAATCGACATACTAATTATATAATGTATTAAAAAAAAAGTTCCTCGTACACCTCATTTCAACCCTGACACACAATATAAGACTGCTTCCTATTGGAAAGACTTGAAAAAACTGGACCCTGAGTTTGTTGATATACTAGATGAGGCTTATCGTAATAGACTTCGTGCATTACAGGCAGTGGACGAGCTTGTAGGAACAGTTTTTGAGCAGCTTGAAAAACAGGGAAAGTTGGATAATACCTACATCATTTATAGTGCTGATAATGGGTAAGTTGAACGGATTTTTTATATTTCCATATTGGCTCAGCTTTTTCGTGTTTCTTAGATATCATCTTGGCCAACACAGGGCCTATCCAGGAAAATGTACAAACATGGAAGAAGATATCAAGTAAAATCACCTCTTAAACAAACCTTCCATTTATAGTATAATAACCATTTTACATTATTAGTGTTCCTTTTATTGTTCGTGGTCCTGGAGTTCTAAAGGGTCAAACGAGTGATATTGTCAGCTCCCACCATGACATTGCACCTACTCTTCTTGCATTAGCAAAGGGAGATGAATTTGTTCCGTCTTGGGTGGATGGAGGTGTTATTCCATTAACTCCAGATCTCGAGAACCACCCAAAACCAGTTTCAAAAGAAAGCTTCACCGTTGAGTTTTGGTCATGGCGAAACTTAGCAGAGTAAGTACCAGCATACCCATTAACCCTTTTTTTTATTTTAGTTTTAATCGATAGTAATAATATTTAGGTATAAAGATACTGAAATGATTGGACCTAATACCTATAAAACTCTTCGTGTCATTTCTAATGATTATAATTGTAAGTACACAAATGATAATTTATAAATTATATTAACTCTTTTTTTTTTCACTAAGATATGTATGCCGTTTGGTGCACAGGAGAACATGAATTTTATGATTTAAAAGAAGATCCTTATGAATTAAATAATCTCTACAACTCTGCCAACATTCAACTTGTTAACCGTCTTGATGCTTTATTGGTTGTCTTGAAATCTTGTCGCGCTGAAACATGCCGTGATCCATGGAGAGTTCTTCATCCTTATGACGATGAGATAAAAACTTTAGCTGATGCTTTAGACGCAAAGGTATATAGATATAACTCCATAAGTAAGTTGCTTTCAAATACTAACATTATTTATGGTTAGTATGATAATCATTACGCCCAATTTAGAAAGGTTGAGTTCCAAGAATGCCTCGATTTTAAAGCTGAATGGAACGAATTACCTTCTATTGGCGACCATTTCCTTTCCAATGCTACCAAAACCAAGAAAAGAAATAAACCCTTGCTACACAATCAGCAGACAGACCAGCTTGTGTTTAAGAGCCTGAAGCACTCGCTCTTTGGCACAGGAAAAAAGGCAAAGAAAATCATGCCAAGAGAATATTATGATATATATAAACTCATACCAACAACGAATAAGTCTGTGGGATATGAAGTACCTGATGAATCATTTGAGGAGCAAGCTATTCCAGTGCCGAAAGAGTTGAGAGAAACCCATATTCCATGGGCAGACTATAATTTTTATGGCGTTGGAAGCTAATAATATATATATATATATTATCTCTGTATTCTTACAATTACAATAAACAATCTTATCATTCCCTCTTCCATTGATGAGTTGGTATGAATTTTTAGGTATTTTTCCATAGTACAAAAACTTAAATCTCTTAAATTACAAAGTAAAAGCCTTTATACTTCAATATTTATTACTTCAAATTATACAAGGTTTTTTTTTATTACATTTTCGTGTGTCAATTTGCAAAGAAAAAAAAAGGAGGGGTTCATAAAAGCAATGCTATTGGTTTAGCCTTTGTATTTGAACAATATCTGCTTTAATACGCAAGGTGTTTGTTGATGAAAAGGGTTGTAACTGAACCAAAAACAAATTGAGTTAAAGCGTCTGCATTCTGAAGAGGTGGAGAAGACATTGGTTTGATTACATCGTAAGTATTGGTGCTGTCGTAATTTCTGAAAGCTTCAAGACCATAAGAGATGGTATAGAACTGTGTTATATTGTTGTTAAGAGTTCTGATTGAAAAAGATGCGTCTTTCTGCTTTATTGTAATTCGAAGTGAACACAGAATCAATTTATCCAGCGTAATTGGTTTGTTCGTTAAGACCTGATATCGAAGTTCAAGATGTCGTAAATTTGGAAAGGAATTTGAAATACAACAGTATGCTCCTTCGGTTATACCTTTGCTGTCGATTCTAAGTACATTCAGCTGATGGAATAGGTGACTTTCGTCTTTACAAACAACGTCGAACCCTTTAATCATCAGTGATTCCATTGTTGTTGGACATTGCTTTATCAATTCATTTAAATCCAACGAGATAAGATGTTGGCAATGCACTTCCAATGATTTGATAAACTCCATGTGTTTCAATACCCGAAGCCACTTTGTAGAATCTATTTGTAAAATCAATTCTGTAATTAACCTGTAATTAATCGGAACCATCATAGTTGGATCTTCAGCATTTCTATAGCGTCCAATCAAGTTTAACTCGTCTATGGTTGAATTGGATTTATCAATGACGTTCAAGAGTGTCGCGATAGAGGTTGAACAGTTGGTTTGGAAAAATTTTAAGTGACATAATTTTTGAAGGGCAGGTAAAATACCAGATTCCACCATAGTGCTTTCATCTGATACTCCATTTGAAAAGTAATCATTGTGTACAAAGCCGAATGCGGAGATATTAGCGTATTTTAGAGATATATATTGGAGCCACTTCAGTATTGTATCAACGGCTGTGTTGGTAAAACGAATATCTACAGCTTCTAAACTATTAGCGGCATGAACCTGATCAACATCATTGTCTACTATCAAATTGACATGTATCAACTCTAAAGATTGCAGATTTTGAACAGCAGCGTGTACTTGTTCCAAATGACTTGTAGACACCTGGCACTTGAACACGGTAAGGCTTTTGAGTTTTGGGGCATTTGTTAAGCGTACAATAAAATCCTCAGTAAAATGATTTGGTCCAATAGAAAGGGCTGTCAAACTTGAGCATACCGATGGTGTTAATAAAGTATACACAAATTTAGAACGATTGTGCACTTTTACTGTCTGGATTTGATTACTCCAACGTTTTAATGATACAGACCGACCATTGTTTTGAGCATATCCCAATCTTTTCATCTTCACTCCATACCCAAAATGAACGGAGCGTAAATTAAAGAATAGTTTATAAAATTGCACTTCGCTCATGTCGGAACTAACGTTTCCTAGTAGAACCAGCTCGTTGACCTGCTCTCTTATATGAGGATTATCTCCTAGAAATTGGACAAAGCGACTGAAAATCTCGGTTTTACTAATAACGATACTATTGTATAAACCTGTTGAGCGTAAAACATTTGCCCATTGGCGACAGACGCGCATACACTCTTGTTTAAACGATAGATGTAGATTGCTAAAGACTATGACAAGTATTTCTTGTGGTAATTTTTTCATTTGGGAGGGATGTGGCTAAGAAAAAGGTTATTTAAAAGAAAGAAATGTGATGATTATTTTTTGATAGCGCATCTGGAAGTTTGTATCAAAATTTGTTTACACCTTTACAATTCAAAAAGGACATGATAGTGATCTTCAATATGCAGCATGAGAAAGAAGGCATCAATTCAAAGATAAAGTTTATGACATGTGAAAAACGAAAATGAAGCAAAATGAAAAGGCGTTTTGAATACAATGATTATTGATATAAAAAAGAAAAAATATTTCAAATGTAGTATAGTACCAAGTATCTGTGAGTGATGCGGTTTTATAAATAGAAAGGAAGGGGAAGGTTAATCAATGCCTGACTTTCTTTTTTTAGTTAAGTGGCTTTGATAAAAAAAATAAACATGTTTCTCTTAAACGCTAATGATAAACATATACTGATATGATTAGTATAAAAAATGCTGCTTTCGGATCTGGACCTTATTGTAGCTTTAATAAAATCTCAGTGATTGATCTATAAAACATTAGATAGAGTGGTCGCATATTGTCATTTGCGATCAAACGATCAAACGATCAAAGGATTATAGGTACAACTTGACTGGCTTTCCTGGGATGGTTTATCTTAATAAATCCAACTATTGGAGCGAGCTTACGCTCCTGTAAAATAGCCGGTCTATATAAGCCAAAAAGAGTATTTTAAAATGATAATCATGACTTGAATGTGTATGGCACAATTAATGATGAAAAAGCACAGCATCGCCTAATACATCCCTATTTTAATAAAAAGACAGAAAGAAAATTAAAGAAAAACACGGGAACAAAACTTTCCTTAATTGTGATTTTAATATAGGACATTATCATTCTGATCATTACATCTAACGCATTGACAAAAAGTGAACTGAGTTCAAACTTTAAAATAAATATGCAGTTTATTACTTTACGCAGTCATTTTCTTTTCTCTTCTTCCCTCTACTTATTTACTATTGACAACAACATATAAAACATAATGGAATCATCCAATACAGCGGAAACAGGTAAATAAACTTTTATTATCATTATTAAAAGCACTGATAGCATTAACGAGTGCCCTGTTTTTAGAACTTGCGACTTTAGAAGCTGTGTTGGATAGACAGAGAATACAATTCGGTGACTTATCAGGATATAATGATTGTGACCAAGTAATTAGATCGTTCCCTTTCTCTATCTTGTGATATGAATTAAAAAAAATCGATATAGATAATGAGAGGAATTATTCAAAAGGCATGGTCACAGAGAATGATTGTTTTGAACCTGATTGCCCAACCAAACTCGTCTTATGAGTTCCATGTGTTGGGAAGTACAGGAAATGTAAGCAAACTACTTTATTCTTTTACATTTTATTTAAATAATACAATATAGTTTTACCACGTCTATCTTGGTGAATATATGACCTGTACATGTCTCAACTTCACTTACGATCGAACATACAACTGTAAACACATCTTGTTTGTTCTCTTAAAAGCCTGTAATTTGGACCTACGACACTCACTTGTAATGAAAAGAAAGAACGATCCCACCACACTAGAAGAAAGAGAGTCTGTTATTGCCAACAACACATTTATGTATGATCTCCCCTTCTATGTTCATGACAGAGTTCGTGAAAATATCCAGTTCATGATCGCATTTGGTAGCCGTGGTATCAACATGGAGGGATTTTTAAACTTTGTCGATATTGTAGGTTTAAATCCTACAAGGGACATTATAACCTTTCGTGCTCCCCGTCCCCGCCATCGTCCTCGCCGTCCTCGCCGCCGTCAGCGACAACGTAATAACAATCGTGGCGGTACTCCTGGTGGTAGTAGCGGTGGTACTCCTGGTAGTAATGGTGGCGGCACTCCTTCCCAATCGTCTTAGTCTTCGTTACTCCTCGTAGACAAAGAAATTGAATTCTTTTAAAAGCTATTTTTTTTTTCTCTAATTATTGCTCGCTGTTCTTCAAGTCTATCCTCAAAAAGAGTGTTGATACAAATATAGAGAAATCTATGTTGATTTTTTAGATTGGCTAATAAGAAACATTTAAAAACGAATAACCATGTACTTGAAGTTTGGTAAAATAAAGTTAAAAAATGATAGTCCAAAAATTAAAAATGAGCAAAAATTTCTTTATTAATATTTCAAAAGGAAATAGATGAATCAATGAATTAGGGAAATCATAATTTTATATGAAAATGAAAAAGAATGAAGTTTTTATGTATAAAATATGTCTCTCAAAAGTAAAATGCATTAGTTCTTTTCAGCAGGTAGTGGAGATAAAGTCGAGGTACTTGTCACTTCATTATCCACTACAGCACCAGGTGAAGAATCTCTAGGGGGTTGAGCTTCTTCAAAATCAAATTCATCTTGATGCCAATCAAATTCTTGTCCTTTATACTTTGACATAAGATAGCGCATCCAAAGTGGCGCAAATGATCGACTAGAAAAAAGAAATACGTTAGTCATTCTCTTCCTTTTTTTTTAGAAAAAAAAAGTTGTATTTACCTCATTACTGCTGTCCACCAATCTTCACGCTGAGAATAATCTGGATGAATGCGTCCTCTCGATGCCTTATCTATAATGAGTACGACACCATTGATGATGATATAGGCAAAGATACCTCCAATGACACCATATGCTAAAGAAGGTTACACATAAAAATGAGTGACAACTTGACAAAACACATTAAAATAAATAAATAAATAAATTCTTACCGATACTATAAGTGAAGGGCATAACAGCCATTGTGATAAATGAAGGAATGGCATCACCAGGGTAATCCCAATTGATATTACGCACAGAAGAGGTCATCATGGAACCAACAATAATCAAAGCCGGACCAGTTGACCATGGAGGAAAACTAGCAAAGATTGGCGAAAAGAAGATGGAAATAAAAAAGCCAAAGGCAACAGTAAGAGCAGTGATACCTGTGCGACCACCCTCGGCAATGCCAGCACCCGATTCCACAAATGCGGTACAAGACGAACTACCAAAACAAGAGCCAATGGTAATACAGCAAGCATCACCAATGAAGGCCATTGTGGAGTGTTCAAAGTCACCAGCGGGGTCGGTGAAGCCACCATAGCGTGCCATGGAATACATTGTACCGGTGGTATCCAAAATATCCACATACAAGAATGTCACAAGTGCAATCCAGATGTCCTTTGTACCGAAACTAAAATCAAATTTACCTAGTACGTGCTGTAAATTATGTACGGTCACCACTTGTTTAAAGTAATTAAACATGACATCGCCTTGTGGTGTATAGGGGAAATAGGTGATGGCACTGTTACGTGGCCAGGAGGTGATGGCAATGACGATGATGGAGATCAAAATGGCACCTCTTACTTTAAACATGAGCAAGAGTGACATGATGATGAGTCCTAATATTCCCATATAGAGCGTTGGCGAAGTCATTTCTCCCCAAAGACAGGCACCATTCTCATCGAGTGCTTCCTCTATAAAATAAGGGAAACGTTAGCAATATCCCCCCAAGTAGTTGCATAGATTAAGTTTACTTGGACATCCTCCCAGAGAAACTAACGTAGAGTAATCGAGTGCGACAAGGCCAATTCCTGCAGATGACTGCAAACCGATAAAGCACAAGTAGAGACCAATACCACATCCCATAGCCACTTTAATACTCATTGGTATAACTAGAATGATGTGTCAATTTCGTTCGTAAGAATCATGTGTAGATAATTTTTAAGATACCTCTAGCCAACCATTGACGGATGCCAAATATAGAAAGAACCAAGAAAATGATTCCCTCCATAAAGACAGCAGCAAGTGCAGTTTGGTATGAGACAGTGCCAGAACCATGGTAACCAACAACCGTGTAAGTAAAGTATGCATTTAACCCCATACTAAAAATGGAATGGTTCCGAGAAATTACTGCTTAGCTAATCTTATCTTCTATCTATCAATTCTGTCTTTATATTTTACCCTGGCGCCATTCCAAGTGGAAGATTAGCAAAAACACCAATAATGACACTTGAGATCATTGCACAAATGGAGGTTGCCATGATCATGTCTAATTTCACTTCATAAACACACTTTTTTTTACCGAGTATTTTAGCATTTCATATTCTATTTTGGTGATACACCTTACCTGCATATAATCAAAGTCATTATCACAGCTTGGATCTGCCGAGGTGCCATTACAAACACAGGTGCCACCACTTTCCGAAATAATGGATGCATTGACACTGATAATATCTATAAGGTAAAATTAAAACGAGAAGAGAAAGGATACACTCAATATTTACAAGCCATGGCAAAAAAGATCGTCACACCAGCTCGTATTTCTGTGGTGAATGTGGTGCCCGCTCTTTCTCTTCTATGACCAGAGTTTTCCAATTGAAAAAATCTTCCAAAACGTGAGCGAGCTACTAGACCATTTAACTTTTCTATCCGACCTGTCATTATTGAAAAGATAAAGCAAAGAAGCAATGAAAAAAAAAAAAAAGTTTTTTATATATATGTTTTAAAATGAAATCAATCAAATCAAATAAATTGAGTCCTATGCAAGCGACATCATTGGCTAAAAGAAAAAAAAATTGAATGTTTTTTTTTCTTGTTCTTCTTTATCAACTTGCTAAGCAACCCACTTTGGAAGCTGTCAAAACGTGACTTTTGTTTTCATATCTCATTGAGCATCAATAGCGCATGAAAATAGACTGTCAATGTATATATACGTTGCCTAGCAGCCATTTTTAAAGTGCAAAACTGACCCGAATATGAATAAAGGAGGGGAACGGATGTAAAAGCCGCAAGTGTACTATATTAGATATAATTATGATGTCGGATCGCATATAAAATATTTAAACACCTCCCATATTCAACGGATCATATGAGCACGATAATACACTAACAGATGAGTGGGGTTCAGATCCACTGAAACTGTAGATCATCCAAGTTGATTATCTCTATATAAATTGATGATCTCGCCAATTTTCATGCTTCTTCAAGTGTTTGATCCACTTTTTATTCATTGATGATAAAGGGGAAGTGGAAATAGAAAGAGGTAATTTATATATTTTTAAGAGTTATAATATATTTGGTAGATCTGGTGACAAATGTTTAGAATTCACTTGCACTTTTGTGTTGATAATGATTTTGTTGGTAGCCTTTATCATCATCATCATTATTATTTCATGGTCAACTCG
>VCJI01000944.1:936-16353 GCA_024139395.1 Backusella morwellensis | reverse complement strand
TTTTTTTTTTTTTTTTTTTTGCTATTGTTGCCCTTATTTATATGTGCATGTACCATCATGTTCACTAGATAACATTATTTCCGACCAATATCCTACACAAAGTTATTGGAGATCCTTAATGAGGTCTAAAGTCTCTAAAAGGGTAGTCATAATCATCTATTTAAATCTTTTATTGTGATATACATGAAAAAACACAACAAGTTGGTGTTTTTGAATGATTAGGCATGTGATACAATTGTGTCACGCCATTGTAATAGCAGTGACAATTGTGATGCAAATTCTTCGACTCAACTTCAGTTCTGGGCAGTTTTATCTGTAACGTAATGAATTGGTTCATATTAATAACAGTAGATGGAAAAAACGTAAGAAAAAACTTACCTTCACCAAGTTCTTTTTAATGTATTTGCCATTGTGTTCAATTAATACATCCATGCTAAGCTCCATCGCTTTTAGGGGCGAGGAGGATGCTTATAATGCAAACCATTGTCAAACATGCAGCAGAGCGCTCAAGACATTTTACGTCCTTGTTCTGAAATATTGCAGTACAGCGGTCCTCACTAATTTCCGGTCAGAATTGGTAAAAACCATAAACAGAGAGATGCTTTAGTTTTCTCCTGTTTATCGTTCTGTTCTCAGTAATTTCCGGTTATTTCTGACTTCACAAACACCAGAGACGATCCACTGTAATGATCCAGAACGATGTGAACCTCCTTTCATAAAAACATTTCTATTGTTGTCATAGGTAAGCCATGAAGAGAGATAGCTTGCTGTTGAGAATAATAATAACAGCAAGTATAATCATCAGCGTGTATTTTATATTATCAAAGAATCTTATCTTACCATATTTTGAGATAGCTGGTGTCACTTTAACTGGAAATAAGGAAGTGCGCTTTTTTGTTGATCATACTCAAATGAAAGAAAAAGAAAAAACAATTTTCTCCTTTTCTGATTAATCTTGCCATATTCTGATGTATGAATGAGACAATGAAACAAAGTACGCTACATATAGAACAATCCCATTATTTTCACGGAATATTGTTATCCAAGATTTACGCTCTTTGATATGGCAAGAACACATCATAATCACTTGATTATGCAATAATTGTTTACTTTTTTCTATCAAAGATCTATCATTATTTTCATAGAAAGCTTAAGCATGAGAGTAATCAAATTTATCATGATTGTCTGTGGTGAAAGCAAATATTATTAAAGTTTTGTAATCTAAGTCCATCTCATATTCTCACACAAAATAAAGAAAAGTTTATTATAAATTTAGATTTTTATTTTGCCATCTTTCCTTTTTAGGATTAGTGTGATTGCTTTGAGGCCTGGATTATATCAGGCAATAGTTCAGATGCTTCTTCGAGAACAATCATTTTTCCTTGAACCATGTGGCTAGTGATATGGCAATGGACAGCCCAGATACCAGGATTATCCTATTGGAATGCGTGACATTAGTATTAAAGTATAGTCAATCAGAAAAAAAAGAAAAAAAAACTTACCGTAAAGATGCGCACTTTGGTCCATCCACAATCTCGAGTGCCATTCACAGTCATTGGATACACCATTGAAACATCTTTTTTCAAGGGATGATCAAAAGTAGTAACATCAGCATCCTTCTCCATATCATAGGCGCCATAGCCTTCTGCGATCAGATAATGGGAGTGACCATGGGTATGCCAAGGGTGAGCCACACAGAAGCCACCAGTTGTGGGTCCATTCTGGAAGACGAGGTCAATCACTTTTCCATAGGGTACATAGTAGGTGTTGTGCTCCTTTGAGTAGCCATCAGATTCCAAGGATGCAATGTTGATCGGGTTGGCCAAAACAGTATCGAGCACAGACATGGTCGGGGTTCCCCAAGGTTGCCAAACACGGCCATTTCCGCTAAATCGTGTTAGATTCCCCACAAATATCTCATCCATGGTGATTATGATTGTTTGATAAGGCTTTGAGTTGAAGATATGCTCTTCGTTGGCAAGGTATGATTTGACTTCCTTTAGGATCCAACCAGGGGCATCAACTTCAGGGAAGACGTCTTGAGGTAGAGTGGCGATATCAGGTGATGTCAGGATCTTCTTATCTTGTGATTTACCATATCGCAAATAGCCATAGCCATTGGATGTGTAGCCCTGTGTACCGACCGCAAGCCTTCTATTATTGGAAGCAATGGGGAAGGTTGTGCCTTCTGGATAGTTACCGGTATAAATCAGGACACTCATTCGCTGACCCGGACCAAACTCGATATAAGACAGGTTGTAAGGTTGAGTATACTCTCCGTCAATTTCAATCAGCGTCATCTGATGCTCAGGAATCAATACACCTAGAATACGGAAGGTAGTACCAGCAATAAAACGAAGTCGGTAAGTCTTGTTGGGCTCGACATTGAAGATCTCAAACCCCCTGCAGGAGTCGTCATTACTTTGAGCAGAATTGTTAGAAAATACACTTTTTCCGTTAAGTAGAAAAGAGTCTGGAGCAGGAGGCGCAGCAAAGTTAGGACCCATAGTGTAAGCATAGCGTTCTTCATTTGTTTGGTGCCACCATTCACCCCATTGAAGGATAATTTCTCCATCATAGGTATAAGGACCTTCTTTGATTCTTTTGTCGTTGCCTTTTTCAGCATCTTTCTGACCATGGTCTTCCTTGCCAGCATCGTTCTTGTCGTCGTCTTTCTGACCATCGGCTTCTTTGTCAGCTTCATCTTGGTCACCTTTGTCTTTGTCATCGGTCTTACCACCTTTGTCTTGGTCACCTTCATCCTTATCGCCTTTGTCTTCGCCATCAGCCTTGTCATCTTGGTCTTTTCCATTGTCTTTCTTGTCACCTTCATCAATGTCATCTTCAGATTCAGCGCCTTCATGTCGCTTATGCATAGAGTGAGGATCAGAGCCAGCAACCTTGTTTAAGGAATCTTCGGAATCAAAAATAATAAAGGGACCCTGTACCGTGTCGTCATGGAAGCCAACATGAGCATGATAGTAAAATGTACCTGATTGCTCAACGATAGTAAACCTATGAACAAAGCTTTGACCAGGTGGTATTGCCAGCTGCGTAACATTAGCCACACCATCCGAAAAGGGAGTACCAACTTGTCTGATACCATGGAAATGGATACTAATGGGAGAATCAGGGGTTTCATTCTTTACAGTTATCTCGACGGAATCATTACGAACAGCATGAAGAGTAGGGCCAAGCAGTCCACCATTGATAGTGAGTGATGAATAAGATTGGTTAAAACAATCTGCATTAAGCATAGTACGCATCACATTTAATTCATACTTTCTTGTTTTGGCACAGGCTAGACCAAATACTGATAGTAAACAGAGTAGGATCCTCCACGCTTGCATGTTTTTTTTTTCTTTCTTTGATTTAAGATGTAGAAATACAATGAATAGCTTTACCCTTCTTGTTACTCTCTACTTTTATACCATTTTATTCGATATAAATGTTGTCAAGACACATTTGTTTCTATGTCTCGCACTGGCTTAAGACAACTTTGATTAATTAGAGTTCACAAGTAATACAAACTTCAAGAGATAATCAGGAATGAGTTAATTGATTCACATGATACATAAAGTTTTAGTGTGCCTGATTTATAGCGCACGCACACAGTATGGCGGTACAATGACATAAATATTTGACCTGGGAGTTCTTCTTTTACTTTTTAATCAAGATAAATGACGCAATAGGAAAAGGTTAAAGTATAAAAAGAGATGGACATTTAAATCTCCGTCATTTATAAAAAGTGATGGTATTTTAACAGGTTTTTATTTTTCTCCAAAAAAAAAAGATCTCTTTCTTTATAATTCAACAAAAAAAAAATATATTCATAATGTCCAACGTTGTCAAAATTGCCCGTGCCGCTCGTCTTGCCTCTGTCAGCATGCAGTCTGTTACCGATGAACAGAAGAATGAGGCACTCTTAAAGATCAAACAAGTTTTGGGCGAGCGCAGAGAAGAAATCTTCAAAGCAAACGAACAAGATAAACAGGTAAGGCATATATATTTAGACTTGATAACCACTCACCATCGATGTGCTATAATTAGATTGCCGAGGAATTGGTTAAAGCTGGTAAATTATCTGGATCTCTCTTCAAGCGTTTGGATGTCTGTCAGGGAGACAAATTTGATACGATTCTTTCAGGTGTAAGTGACATTACACAGTTGCCCGATCCCACCAAGAAGGTAACCATGGCCACAAAGTTGGATGATGGTTTGGAGCTCTACCGTTTGACTGTTCCTGTTGGTGTCTTGCTTACCATCTTTGAAGCCCGTCCCGAAGTCGTTGTAAACATTTCATGCTTGGCCTTAAAGTCCGGTAACGCCGTTATTCTCAAGGGTGGCAAGGAAGCCACACACACAAACGCTGCCTTGGCTCGTGTCATCCAGGACGCTTTGTCCAGCTTGCCTGCCTCAAATGGTATCCCCAAGGAGGCCGTCCAGATTGTCGAGACACGTGAAGATATCAGTGCTTTGCTTGATTTGGATAGATATGTTGATATGGTCGTTCCAAGAGGTAGCAACAGTCTGGTTAAATATATTCAGAACAATACCAGGTATAGTAATAATAATATTTATATATAAAGGGGGTTAAGGAAGTTTGAGGCGTGATGATTGACTGTTCATCTTGACAGAATTCCCGTTCTCGGTCATGCCGATGGTCTCTGCTCTGTCTATATCGACAAGGAAGCTGACATTGAAAAGGCAGCCAAGATTGTTGTAGATTCAAAGGTAAAGTATCTTTCAATATAAAGAGAGAGAGGAGGAAGGTCATGTAAAGTGCACTCTCCATCACATATACAATACAGATGATCTGACTTTCCCCCATTTTCTTTTTCTGGGAACAAAATAGACCAATTATACTGCAGCATGTAACGCAGCTGAGACATTGTTGGTGCATGAGTCACTGTTACAAACCGGTGGTTTTGCTGCCGTTGGTACTGCTTTACTCAAGGCTGGCGTTACTGTTAAATGCGATGCCGAATCACTCTCTGTATTATCAAAGACCGAGGCTGCCAATGAATTCAAGTCTCAAATCCAAGAATCCACAGCTGAAGATTATGATACCGAGTTCCTTGATATGATCATTGCCGTCAAGGTTGTTCCCGATGTTGAGGGTGCTATTTTGCATATCAATGAACATGGTTCCAAACACACTGATGCCATTGTCACCGAAAACAAGGAAACTGCAGATTACTTTATGACCCGTGTCGATGCTGCAGGTTGTTACTGGAATGCCAGTACCCGCTTTGCTGATGGCTTCCGTTATGGTTTTGGTGCTGAAGTTGGTGTTAGTACAAATAAGACCCACGCTCGTGGTCCCGTTGGTCTTGAAGGTCTTGTCATTTATAAATATAAGCTCATTGGTAATGGAAATGGTGCAGGTGACTATGGATCAGGAAAGAAGCAATATAAGCATGAAACTATCCAACCCACCGACTACAAATTGTAATATGGATTCCATTTCTCATTATAATATACATATATCTTTTGCAAACAAAACAATAAAATAATCAATTATTTAAACATGTAAAAATAAATAATGGATTAGTAACTGGCGTAGACCAGGAGCATCGCGTGATGTATATTACTGTCTAAGCTAACCAAAAATGTTCCATAATCCAAGTTATGCTTTTAGATTTACCAACGACAAAGTTTGGAAAAACCCGTTGAAAACTTTAATACGATAATCATATATGACAGTTGCATTCTAAATGACAATTGGGGTAATAAAGAAATAGTTGTACTTTCATCCTTTTCAAAAACAAATACTTGATTAAGAAGGATTATTATTATAAAAATGCAACCTGTATTTCTTTACAAGAGCAAAAAAGTGTCATGTAAGCAATTGCAAGTAGCAATATATCAACAAAAGTTTATTAGAAGAGTGAATGCGCTGACAATACATAATTAGCATCATAACTAAGCATGAACGTACGTCCACAACACCAAATTCATGATACAAACAAAAAATCCATACAATCCACAAAACAGCAAAGTTGCCCTTTTGTTAGATTAATTTATTAACGCTCGAGTCCAATGTTTTTTTTAATCCATTTTATAACCTTATAAATTACTAATAAAGTATTTGAATTGCCTCAAAAATAGGTATTATAAATAAACTAAATCTCATTAAAAGGAATGTAAACAAACAATCAAAAATAGTTCTATCTAAATAGAGTGCAAATGCATTCCAAATTTCTTTATAAATAATAGAATTACAATTATTTTGTATAATTGCATTGTATTCGCGTGAATAATCATGGTTGTGATAAAATCAATCACCTTATTGCTATTTCTTAATTATGTGTTTGGTCAAGAGCAGGAACAACCCAAAGCATCTCTTTCTCTAGAAAATGTACCCCCACCATGTCGTGATGGGCCTTATTTCGTACCACCAGTTGCAGTTACCAATATCGAATCTCGAGATATATGTAAACAGTATGGCGGTAGTTTGGCCTCCATTAATATTGCCAACTTTGAAATGGCTACCTCTTTGGTGTTTGGATGTGCAGGTCCTCAGCAAAGAGCTTGGATCAGGTAAGACTAATGTATAAGAAACAGTGTCTTATAGCTAAATCCATCACTTTATGTAGATCATGGAATGGCTTGGACTACAATATAAATTGTTTGGCATTATACACTGGTACAGGTCAGCCCGGTGGAGGAATTGATACTAGTTGCTTGAATAAAAATCTACCATCTGTATGTGTTGATCCAAATGCAAGTTTTGCTGATCCAGATACAAGTTCTGTTGATCCAGATACAAGTTCTGCTGATTCAGATGCAAGTTCTGTTGCTCCACCAGAGGATACTAGTGTGGTTACCACTACCACTGGTGCTGAAGGAACTGATACAGCAAAGGATGAAGGCGAACAGAATTCGGGTTTGGCTGAAGATTTTATAGATCCAGAGAATAATAACTGGATTTTGGATGTTCAAAACTCAATGTATGAATATAGAATGAATCCAGATATCAGTTAATTTATAAATGTGTGTGTAATTTATTTACTTTTTTAAAAAAATAAAGAGAATATATTTTTGGAAAATAGTATAAAATATTTACACAGGCTGATCTCAGATCCGTAAAAAAACCAAGTTAAACAACTAATTATTACTATTATTTTGTGCGTTTTTGAGTATGTGAGTGTCTGTTTGCCAACAAGTATTATTATTTGTAAGTTATGAAAGTGTATATATATATATATATAAAATGATTACATAATAATCTTTGGAAATATACTTTCATTTAAAATGTCCCCTCTTTTTTAACCGCTTTTCTGATCCTTTCCCTTTATTCCATCTTCATCCTCGCCATCTTCGTCTTGTGACTCTTCTTCATCTTGTTCCTCTTGTTCTTGGTCTTGTTTTTTTCCTTTTCCGCTAGTCTCTTTGTGCGACTTTTTCATTACAAAATAGTGTGTGATTTGCAAGCCAATAATACCTATTTATTGATATAAACGAGCGAGAGTGAGCGAGAGTAAGATGGTCTATAAATGCAATACATACCTGTAATTGCCAATACAATAATAAAGTGAGCAGCCGCAATATTCTTTAATGATTTAGTGATTTCCTCGAGATCATTTGACATTGTTACAATTGTGACGGCTAAAATTTGATATTAGTCAAGTCGATTTAGACAGAATTAGATTATTTGTTATACCTGGTTTAACAGAAGAAAAATAGGTTGATATTCCAAAGAACAGTAATACTATTGTTATGCAAATACGAATATATGAGTAATTGAACTGTGAATCCTTGTCTATATTTTCACACCCAATTCGCACCCTTTTTATATGCCCTATATTCTCCTATTGCTACAAAACCACCATCCACTTACCAAGTGAAGCACCATCAAATAGCAAGTTTCCGTCTGTCATATTAAGTATTCCGGTAGTAAATCCACTTGCTGCAATAAACAAATTGGCGATAGGAACATATTTTAAAATGTTAGGTATGTGTGCTTGGTTTGCATAATAAAACTAGAATAAAAAGTGGGGAGTGAGATTCAGTCATTTGACAAGATCTACTTTTGAAAGACTAGCTTTGTAATTTGTACTTTACTGTAGCTCGGTTAATTGCCTCGGGATGTTCAAGTGGATTTGTCCAAAGCAAGAAATAGTCGAAGGCCCAGTCAGACCAATAAGTCTAAATAGTATTGTTAGAACAAGTTCGAGTAAAAAAAAAAACCGAATAATATACTTTACACCGTAAGCAAAGAAACATGAACATAGAATCAGTGCAATTTTAACTGTCTGCAGATATTCACTCATCCTGAATGATAAGTTTTATAATAAAGGAAAGTATTTATGTAGAAGAAAGCTGTGTGAAAAAGAAGTGTGTGTGCTTAAGCATTTTTTTATTCCATGTCCATTTAAAGTAATCCAACTCCGAAAGAAATGCCTGTAAAAACGTCACTTTTTAATTACTTTTTTAGTAGCAAAGTGTGTTGTACCAAAAAAGTAATCTAAATTTGATTCTATTCACTGGATATCAATGGAATTGAAGATATTAGGGATATTTGTTCTTGGATCCCGATCATGTCAATTAACCAACACATTTGCATTTCATGCAGAAATATACAAGGAAAAGCTTGATGTAAGTCAAAATTTTTGTGCAGTCCTTCCACTCTCAATTTACTGGATGTTTGAAGTATACAAATAAGGAAATAGAAGATCTTTTTGGACGTGGAGAAAAAATAATTGTTTGGGCTCTTTCATGCTTGTTGCTTGCTGTGTTACTATGTCTTATTTTATTTTTCTTTCTTTCTATCTAATCCTGTTTCAACATGTTATGAACTAAATGAATTAAGGGTGGTAAACTACTGTGAGAATCACACAGCGATAAGAGTGATCACCACCTCAGCTCACACTACGCTGCATGAGAAGTCTGTTGAGCCGTCGTATGACCTTAATATATTGGGTGGGAATTAAAAGTTACCAGTTCAATTATATAAACACATGTTGATAAGGAACGGTTAAAAAGCGATGAATCGAATAGTAAAAGATCATGGTTAATACGTTATAGTGGCGTGGTTTCATCCTTCATAATCTCTCAGGTCCTTTCCCCAATGTATGTCGGTGTTTTTCATTCATGTATTTACTCTGATTAATGGAGTAACATTTAAAATGTTTTTATTTAAAGAGGAAGAGACATAATTTTTATTTTCACGGTTATGATTAAATGATATACACAAAAGTTTGGTCTTTTTTTTTATATTAAAATAGAATATATCAGCATGAAAGTAACTTAAAATCCCTATTTACTTCCAACTTTTTCTCTGCCAATGGATCTTCGTACATGGAGTAACGTATTCTTAACTTGGCGAGTACGGGCATATCTTTTAAAAAACGTATTGAGTCGATATTCGAACTCTCAATAAACACGTCTTCAACATGCTTGAATTGATTGGACTGAGAAAAGTACTGAAATAGCTTTTTGCCCTTACAATGATAAAAGACCAACTCTTGTATTTTCGAATCTCTAGTATCCAGTGCTTCGAAAGGGTCAATACCATCCGGTAAGTCATGAAGTGCGAATTTACCGATATTGGGTCTAATGACTCTGAAAAAGTTCAAAGTTCCGCTCAAGTAAATTTATTCTGTACTTTTGCCAGGCTGACCTATCGTACCATCTTCGTAATCGACATTGGTTGCATTGATATACTTCTTTGACATATATTGGTGAAACGTAATGTGTATATCTGAATCAGTGAATCGGCTATGATGGTATTTAAACTTTGTAATAGCAGTAGCAGGTGTAATGCCCAATGGTAAACTACCGGGTTTGAGATCTGGGTACTCTAAGGTGAAATTTTGAATCGATGGTATGTCTCTATGTATGTTTTCTAGAGTTTTAAGGCTCATTTGTGGGGAACAAAGAGAGAGCCTTTTTAGAACTGGTAAGTTCTTTAGCCAATTGATAATATTATGCTAATCTTCTGGTGCGCCACGGAAACCCAAACAAAGTGTTGTTAGTCGGCTTCTCAAATTCGAATATAGCAGTTGAGACGCCAAGTCACCATGGTGATTCCCGGAAAGGAATTCAGCTTTTGATTTTTAATGTGTAATGTCAATGAGTTCTCCATGATGAATGAGGTTTACAGTCATAACTTATGTATTTTTCTGTGTTTTCATAAAAATTGATATGGTAGAATAAACTGTATCTATCCAATACACGCTACCAACTGCGGCAATACAAGCAAGCATACAAGCCGTTGTTGTAAATCAAGTAGAACAAATATTCGGTGTATTATTTCTGGAGGAAGTTTGTCCATGTTGATTTAGTTGATATAAATAAAGAGACAAGTTGGTATTTTGGCATTACCAAGTTTTTTTTTTTCTGTTCTCAAGCTGACCACAGCCCATTTTAGGAGCTCCGGCTTAAATTACAAATTTTTCTTAAATGTATTCTAATAAACAGTGGAGATGGGTGGATTTATTAATCAAAAAAAGGAAGAGGAAACCATCTACAAAGGAAGGAAGGGTAATTACGGAGATAAATGACAATAATCTGGAGTATGGATCGAACATATCCTCATAAAAGAGTAAAATGCAGAGAATGATCGTTTTAAGTTTACGAAAATATAAATGTAAATATTTTTTTCTTGTAATTGATTTGAAAATAGCCAGACAAAGATTCTTACCATGTCCCTTTGAAGAGACGGAACGTCAAAACTGCCACCCCACAAATGGCATTGTTACGGGACTTTAAAAATGACACACATCTTTTTTTTTTGGAAAAAGATTTAGATCTCAAATGACTGACTCCAAGTCCTAAAGATCATCAGCAGTCACCCTATATCAGCTTTAAAAATAAAGCAGAAAAAAAAAACATTTCACATCAAGTTGTCTCTTCTATATTATAACGCACACCATGTCTCAGAAAATTGGTAATATGAACTAGTTTGATATATTATATACATGACTGATATCTTTTGTATAGCTATCCTTTCTGTCTATGACAAGACCGGTTTGGTTGACTTTGCCAAGGACCTTCATGCTTTGAACGTTCGTTTGCTTGGTTCCGGCGGTACCGCTAAGCTTGTTCGCGAAGCTGGTATCCCTATTGGGTAACTATTATCACGTTTTTCATAACTACTCTTACTTACTTTTATAATAGTGATGTCTCTGAGATCACCAAGGCTCCCGAAATGTTGGGTGGTCGTGTCAAGACCTTGCACCCTGCTGTTCACGGTGGTATGTTTATTAAATAAGCGTGTTTGTGAATGGGGTTTATTAAATTTATATATTAAAAGGTATCTTGGCCCGTAATATCGAAAGCGATGAAAAAGATCTTGCTGAACAACAAATCGAAAAGATCGATATCGTCGTCTGTAACCTTTATCCTTTCAAGGAGACTATCGCTAAGCCTGATGTAACCATCCCTCAAGCTGTTGAAGAGATTGATATTGGTAAGTTGAACGGTGGGAGAAGCGTGTAAAGAGATATACTTATCGTTTTTCATAAAGGTGGTGTCACTTTACTCCGTGCTGCTGCCAAGAACCACGCCCGTGTTTCCATTGTCTCTGACCCTCTTGACTACACCAAGGTCATTGCTGAACTCAAGGCCGGTGAAATCACCCAGGAGACCCGTAACGGTCTTGCATTGAAGGCCTTCAACCACACCTCTGACTACGATGAGGCCATCTCCAACTACTTCCGTCAACAGTACTCCAAGGACGAAGCCATGATGCGTCTCCGTTATGGTGCCAACCCTCACCAGAGCCCTGCTCAGATCTACACCAAGCAAGCCAAGTTGCCTGTCACTGTCTTGAGCGGTTCCCCTGGTTACATCAACTTTTTGGATGCCTTGAACTCTTGGGGTTTGGTCAAGGAGCTCAAGGAAGCCACTGGCACTGCCGCTGCTGCCTCTTTCAAGCACGTCTCTCCTGCCGGTGCTGCTATTGGCACTGAACTTTCTGACATTGAAAAGAAGGTCTACCAGGTCGATGATTTGAAGCTCCCCTTGTCCCCTCTTGCCAACGCCTATGCTCGTGCCCGTGGTGCTGACCGTATGTCTTCTTTCGGCGACTTCATTGCCCTTTCCGATAAGGTTGATTTGGTTACTGCCAAGATCATCTCTCGTGAAGTCTCTGATGGTGTCATTGCCCCCGGTTATGATGAGGATGCCCTTGAGGTCTTGAAGGCCAAGAAGGGCGGTAAGTACTGTGTCCTCCAAATGGATCCCAGCTACGAGCCTGAGGAACAAGAAGTCAGACAGGTCTATGGTCTTTACCTTGAACAAAAGAGAAACACCTACAAGATTGATGCCAGTCTTTTCAAGAACGTTGTTACCAAGAACAAGGACGTAAGTTTATATATGGTCATTTGTAAACCAACTGAGATCTGATTTTATAAAATCCATTTAGTTGCCTGAAGCCGCTGTTAGAGATTTGATTGTTGCCACTATTGCCCTCAAGTACACACAATCCAACTCTGTCTGTTATGCTAAGAACGGTATGGTTGTTGGTTTGGGTGCTGGTCAGCAATCTCGTATCCACTGTACTCGTCTTGCTGGTGACAAGGCCGACAACTGGTAAGTTTTTTTTTTGTGATATTTCTGGTTTCTTTTATTCACTCTTTAAAATAGGTGGTTACGTCACCACCCCAAGGTCCTTGCCTTTGATTTCAAGAAGGGTACCAAGCGTGCTGATAAGTCCAACGCTATTGACCTTTATGTCATTAACCAAACTGGCGAGGTAGGTTTATATTTGAAAGGGGAGAATTCTTAGGAACTTGGTATTTATTTTTGAATTATATAGGGTGTCGAACGTGAAGCTTGGGAAGCCAACTTCAACACTGTTCCTGAACCTTTGACTGCTGAGGAGCGTAAGGAATGGATGAACCAGTTGAGCGATACCGTTGTTTCCTCTGATGCTTTCTTCCCCTTCTCTGATAACGTTTACCGTGCCCATCGCTCTGGTGTCAAGTACATTGCTGCCGCTTCTGGCTCTGTCCAGGATGCTGTTGTCATTGATGCCGCTGATGCTAACAACATGGTCCTTTGTCACACCAGCTTGAGACTTTTCCACCACTAAATCACTAAATATATTGTATATTTCCACTCCATTCCCCCTTTTTGTATTTTAATTCAAAAAAAAAAGAACATCATTAAAATGTTATGATTTTATATATCTTATCACTGTAAGCCATGTTGTGTTTATTAAGAGGCATGAATTACATGTGTGTGCGTGTATTTTTTCACTTATAAATACACATTATAAGCTTGTTTAAAGCGTTCTTGTTCTTTTTTATTCTTTTCTATTCTTTCTGTTTTTAGATGTGAGATGTTTTTTTTTAAACGGAGAATGAGTCGATCGCTAAAATGGTGAAAATCTCCCAGAGATCTTACTTTTTGTGTGAACTGGTTTGGTAAGCAGAGATATTCAGAAGGAAATGAATGTAAATCCCAAAAATGTAGCAAAGCCAAGTAATAAAAATAAAGAACAATAGAGTGCGTTTTGTTTTTAAAATATTTCCTTCTGTTTTTTTTTCTCTTTGTGTATTTTATATATAAAAGAAATGTCGTATTTTTGTCTAGTTGTGAGGGTGTGCGATTGTGCGTGAGTGAGAGAGAAAGACAGGTATATTTTTATATACAAAATAAATGGGAGAATAATAATAATAAATATATAATAAAGGGAAAGATTTATACAACAACGACTTCGATATCTTCTTCGCATTCTTCTTTGCTACATTTTTCCTCTTCTGGTATGTCCTGACAATAATCCTCTTCGTCCTGTAAGGCCAAAGCCAGTGCTAAGGACTCTTGTTCATCGTCATCATCATCGCTTTCATCATCAGCGGCATTACTTTCAGAAAGAGAGTTGAAGTCCCATTCTCCATCGGCTTCGCATTGCTGTACAAGTTCTTGGAGCCACACATCCAAATAGCGATCGGTCTCGTCTCTCATATTTTTCGCCTCCTCGTTCGTTTCGTCTGCGGATAAACTCTCTATTTGCAGCAAAAGTACACGTAAAGAGCTTAGTAGCTCGGCAGAGATCTCACCTGTTGAAGGCGTTGATTTGATTTGGTCAAGAATGTCGGTTAACTGATTGAGCAACTTGTCGTTTTCAGTGCACATTTTTTTCTTTTCATCGTCTCTAGTTTCTGCATCGGGAGAGAGACTACGTTTACGCACGTTTTCAACACTAGTTTCCATAGTAACTATGTATTAAACTAAGATAGGGTGAGAGAGAGAAGGAGCAAAACAAAATGTAAAAGCCACACACCATTTTTAGCGCCAATTTAATTTTCAGGTTTGACCAATTTGAAACCTGTTCAATTTGGTCACTCTTTCGATTATTACTCAAAGTGGTTTAGCTCAAGAAATAATCCATAAAAGTGGGTTGACTTGATGCATAAAAGTGTGAGAAAAAGGGGGATTCTTAAAGAACATACTTGTTCCTATTTAAAAGAGAAAATCACAGAAAAAGTAATGCTGTCATTGGAGATATGGCGGAAGGGGAGCAAATATCAAGAGATATATATAACAATGGGATCGTTTTGCATCAAAAGTTCCAAGTCTGACGCGGTCTACCAGAGGGTTTCACAACCTTCTTTCATCGTCCATGGACACCATCGGATGACTTTCATAAAGCATAGAAACATTCTTCAAGCCTTGGGCAAAGAAAGGTCCCCCGACTTTGAACGCCCATCAGACCGGCAGGCCACTTTCACAAAGGGCGTATTTCAGATAAAAGCAAAATATGAACCATGAACTGTGTTTGGCAAGAAAAGGGTTTCTCAATTATGATCCACTATAAGACCATTGAATGAGTTGAAGAAACGGTATCTTTTACAAAAAGAAATACGCTGTTCAAGCATTAAATTTTGCTATGACAAAAAATGAAATGTAATAAGCATTATTATGTAAGAATAGCATGTCGAAGAACAAAACTAAACTAAAATGAATCCACTTTGAATTATACACCTGGATCCATCCTTCACCATTAATACGTAATAACATATTTATTGGATTGGTAAGAAGAGCACAATGAAAGAAGTATGTGTTTATTAATTACAAATATATAAAGGAGTCTCGGTTGACTGTCATTTTCATGGCAATCTTAACAGGGCTGGCGGACGAGAACGCGCTCCTTAGTACAGATCCAAAAGGTCTACATTGACTAGGGCGCACCCCAGCAATGGAAGTGTATTTCGTAGCGAGATGGAAGTGGGATTCTCAAGAGAATGATACAGAACCACAAAGTACACCGTAATATATTTAATAAGTTTGGTTTTTTATGGCTTTGGACCCAAGTACCAAAGTGCACCCAAAAGTGCCAGAGAGATCTGGAGTTATGTTGTAGCTTGCTGTTGCCTTGTTGCTGAATGCTGCTGCTGCTGCTGCTGAATGCTGGGTTTAGCTCTACGATAAGCTCTACAAGAGATGCTTTGAACAGGCTGGAAA
>VCJI01000942.1:1317-12233 GCA_024139395.1 Backusella morwellensis | reverse complement strand
ATTTATTTCCCCCCTTTTTCTCATCAATTTGTAATTTTTTCTCATTTTCTTGAAATAAACAGTACTTACGAAATGGAAGTTGTATACAATCATGATTTTCAGGTCACATTGCTTACAAATTAACTATTTATCAGCTCCAATATGTCAGAAGAAAACACGGCAGGTTTTTTTTTTCGGGGAATGGGTCCGCTTTGTGGTAAGTAAATTGTTTATTATACATACTATTACTATAATATGTGTAGTTCTAGGTGACCATTTCCCGCATAAAATTATATGACAAGTCTTTCTTTTATTTTCTTCATCGAGAAGAACCATAATAAAACATGAACGAAACCAGTGAACTGATTTTCCTGGTTTAAAAGAAAGCTAATTTGTCAAGAGCAGATTCTCCTTATTTATTTATTTTTTACATACTGTTGAATTTTAACCTATAAATACGTTCATTATCAAGTTACATAGCACCTTGTCATATTTGACTATGGTTTTATTGCCATTAAACTACATTTTCAGTGATATTATATGAATGGTTTACTTTAGGAACTTCATTGGTATCAGAAACATCAAAATAAGAATTTAAAAACCGTGATCCAGTTTAGATTTACTTTGATCGAATCATCTTTCCTCTCGATCTGCATAACCATTTATTTAAAAGAAGTGATAATAGAAAATACAAAACTATAAAAAATCACAGCCCTATACTTCTGCATTTCAGGACCTTCTCGATTTATATAAAAGAGAGGCAGGTTATTTTTATAAAAGGAACATATCACAAATGTGAATGCAGTAATCTCCAAGAAATGCTTCAAGATTATCATACGATTTATACGTCGAATAGCCATAGCTATAAGAATCTCCAATAGGTACTTTTATTAGTTTTATATAGATTTCCTGAAGATACAACTATCACTAATCGATCATCTTAAAATCATTTTAATAGCTACTATCTTTAGGTATTTACATATGCCAGTCTTGACCATATGAAAAAGAAAATCTAAGTGTCCAAATGCAATTAATAACTATGTATAAAAAAGGATTACAGGAAATGATAGTATCTTTTGATGGAGTACATGGAGTCAAACATGTGTAAATTCGCATTCTTTCAAAAAAAGACTGGCAAAAAATTAAAAATAATTGATAACTTCTATAGGGTTGACTGTACCTCTATTTACACTCTCTCATCAAGAACTAGATATATACTCCGATATCACATTTTCTTATAATCCGTAATCTAAACACAATATTTTACATAATATTATTCTGTCTAAAGACATCAAAAAAGTATATTTTCTTCCAACCTATTCATACACAATAACTCCACTTTTGAAAAGGAATATATTGATTGGAGCGAAATTCGTATATTTAAAACAGGTTATCTTCTTAATAATTGACTCTATATATGATATTAATACATAAAAATGACCCCCTTCAAGTTTGTAAGTAATGCTGTGACTTTTTAAGCAAAAAATTATCATTGCTTTAGGTGCCATATTGCTTATTATTTATTGTTCTTGGGTATATACTAAACAATTTAGAGAAAAAACCCCTCCTCGTCACGTTTCATTTCTAAAAAACTGTCTGATATTCGAGAATATTCGAATAAAGGTTAATAGAGTGTGTCTATGTGTGCTATGTATTAAACTAATTAATTTCTATTGGTATAGATGTACGGAATAAATTTCTACCATAGATTGAACCCCTCTCTCCATTCATGGCCTCACGGTCGCAATTTATGCGCTTTAATATGCATGTTGGTAAACTTAAAGACGTAATATTAACACAAGTAATAAAACCAAATCTCTTACGTAGTATGTATTATATATATTGTATTAAGAACATTGCCTCAATATATAATTTTTTCTATACCAACTCCATTTGACAAGTAATAATATAGATGAAGTTTATATGATCTTTTTTTTTCTATTCTATAAATGGTATATAGAATTTAGATGACCATGCTTTCCTTAAGATAATTTCCAACTTCTAACTTGAAATAGAACAAAGAAAAAGTAATCTGAGATTGCCACATGGCTTGTCTTGACAGTGACAATAAATGTCTATCGGGACAAAGGAGCTGTTACAGACACGTTATGTTATTTATAATGCAATATATACTAACTTACATAAATACAATAATAAGGAACATTTTGATGAAAAACCCTATTCAGAATTCATTTTATTGTATCGTCATCCCTTGTAAAATAATACATGATGCAAAAATAGAAAAAGAAGACGATAAGATGTCACGTTACTAAAGGCGTTATCAGTACTCACTTGTTTAAGTCCAGGGTGAATCAGGATTATTGCATAAATCTCTATCAAAAATAATGGCAACCCTTTCAGGAATTTATTGTAGATAAACCCTGGAATTAAAACGTGGCTATTTTGTGCACTTATTATTATGCAAGTATTGCAGGGAAACTTTTATGTTTAGTGAGCACATGTTTATCAGCATTACACAGACGAAAAAAAGAGCGACAATAATGAAAAGATGAAAGGCTTAAGGATGCATTACTAGGAGTATAATTTCTGGCGCAAGTCACTGGAGATTTTTTTATTCTCGGTGATAGACCATTTTGGGAAATGTCAATGCACCATAATTAGCATCCATTTTAGGCTAAGTTAACTCGTTTATCAACATTACCCTGATTTCTTAGTTCGAGCAAAGGCTTTTATTGTTTAAAGGACAGCTTTTATTTTCTAATACAGTGCTTATGATACCACTTTTAAAAACCTTAATCTCCTCGAGAAATCTTAAATTTTTATGCATAACATGCTAAAGTTGCTAATGCATTTGACTAAATAGTGGTTATTTTATTCTAACCATAATATAAGTCAGGAAAAGAACTGAACAATAAAAGTACATCAAATGATTCATCGTCGTGTTATTATTTTAAATTAGACACGCCATCATATAATAGAAAACAAGTTCTGATAAAGGAGCATTATTTTGTTTGAAAATAAAAATAGGAATCAATTAAAAGTCGTCATTTTCAAAAAATCACTATGAGTAGATCCGTTTCATCTAATGCGACTTTAATTTAAAATAATAATCATAGTCTTGTGCTACTAGTGGATCGAGTGGAACTCATCGATATCATCGCATCTCATAATGGTATAATTTAATAAAACATTAAAGTTTACCATACTTTATCACCGAGTCTATTGCATGAAAGGCTGATAAGGACTCAATTATTTCATTATTCTAGTACTCCCCCAAACGCTTAGAATTTTTATTGTGTCAATAAAATCAAACATTTTATTGAAAGGAGAAAAAAAAATAAAACCCTTTCAAGAAAGCAAGAAAGCACATAATACATTCAAAAAGAACGTTTTAAGCAAATTTCTACACACATACGCACACACACACACACACGCATATATATATATATTCATTTTGTGAAAGTGTTTTGATAGACATGAAAAGTACGTAGTCTAATTCTTTTTTTTTTGAATTTTTTTTTGGCAGATTTACAGACTTTACTGTTAAAATCGAATAACTACTATGTTTAATGAAATCTCCAAGTTCTTTACAATTATTTTGTAAGAAGCACAAATTTATGCCAATAATTTTCAATAAACTCACGACATAACTATCAGAGGAAATTCTTTTCTTCACAAATATTGAAAAAAGAATAAAAAAACTGTACACAGAACACTACTCAAAGCAAAAATATATTTGTGACTCTATTACTAATAGATAAAACTAGCCGTACTTAAAAATAATGTGCCTGATAAGCGCACCTCATTCATAAATATAACTCCTGTTTACGATTCCTCATTTGACGGGAAAGTACGAAAAGATACTTTCAAGATGCTAGTCATTAAAAGGAGTTGCAATGCAAGACAAAAATGAAGAAAGTTCTTTTGAACGATAAGTATAAAGTAATAAGGGGTCTTATGGCTCTATAATATTGGTATTGACGCCAGACATTTTCGTTTCCCCTTACATGTTTCTTATTATAATTTATTTATATTCTACTGCAAAAATCAGGGGGATAAAATGAACCAGAAAACCTGTTACAAGCCTATTATTGGTGCTACAGTACAATCAAAGTTTTGTTTTTTATTTCCGGAGATATACCATATGGGGAAAGGTATAGAAAAATAAGCTTTCGAGAAAAATTTGAGTATGTATGTCTCCCTAAATCTCATGACCAAGACGAATGGATTCTTCACCAGCGGCACTTTCAATGAATTTGCGCTTAAATAAAGTAAATAAAAGAGAAATTCAAAACTAATAATACAAACAATACTAATTATTATTATTATTATTATTATTATTATTTGGAATTAAATTTAGATCAAAAGCGAGAAAGGTATCAAGAAAAAGTAAGTGTGGAACGGATATGGTAATTATGTGAAGAGGATAAAGTTTATTTTTAAAAAGGGAGCCAGCATAATGGATGAGTTTCTATAAAAGGTCGAAAATCGGCTTTCTTGGCGATAGTAAAACAGATGGCTGAATGTCCCTGGGGTCTAGAAAGTTGGAACAAATATATCTAAAAATGAATTTAATACATTTCAAGAAATTAATTTTGAACTCGATTTGAATCGAAATGCATGAATCATAAAAAACACCAATAATACCAGACATACATACACAAATACTAGCACTTAACACCGCTTTTAAATATTATATAATGTAATTGTTGTGGTTATTAACTCTCCAGATACTACCATAAATAGAGTACGATTAACTTGAAAACGCATTTATTCTATGTCAATTGACTTTAAGTCAAGTCATGTAGATTTTTCAAAAGAAAAAAAAACATCGACTGCCTGTTTTTTTTTCAATTGTATTTCTTTTTATAATATTGTCTCTTCTTTCTTATCTTTGAGTATTAATAAAAAATATATGTATGAATGAAGGTTGATTAACAGAATTTCCAGATTTCTGGTTTTCTTAACATTAGAATTGCCTTTTATGAAATTTCGATCGATTTGACATTCATCATATTTCATCCACCTTGCCGGATTAGCAGTACAAACCCGGGGTTCACAATATGCAATCCTTTTCAGCTCATTTTACAATTATTATTGACAAAAAATCATAGTTAAGATTTTATTTATACCTCAGCTATGAAGATCTTTACCTTTTGGGACCTGTTTAGATCCTGAAATAAAAAGATGTGATACATTTAGCAGCGTTAATATAGAATGAGGGTTTTAAGCTTCCAAGTGGCAGTTGGCTTTCGATTATATATATTATTTGAAACTGTTAAGGTATATAGGATAAAGCGGTCGCTTAGTTTAATTTAAAACCAATCTAAAAACATTAAACATTGGAGTAATATACTAAATTTAGCGTCTTAAAGAATTAGTGCACTGACTTCAAAAGGGTAGGTAAATGGCCAATGCTAATATTTTACCAGAGTGTTGGTCTACCAGAGTGTTGGTCCCAAAATTTTTTATACTCTGACTATGAATATTAGATTCCAAACTACAAATATAACTCTTCGATGGATGCTCTCCATGGAGAAAATAAGTCCAAGTAAAGATAATTTTATTTTAAAGTTCACAATGTGATCTCCATTTAAGTTAATCTGGAGATCTAAACTTCGATATTTGATGACTTTATTATATCCCTGTCAAGTTGTTTTCATTCATACTAAAAAAAATCAAAATCTATCATAATAGTCTATCATATTATAGCAATAAGATTTTAATTCATTTGGTCATATTCTACTACATTTTTTATATTCCAAAGTAAGGTGAATACCTTCAAGAATTTGTGATGTCCTGTGTCACATCACATTCCTTTGGAAACTTGATTCAATTAACTGGTAGACTAACCATTATTGAAAACCACTTGTCTCAGGAAACAGTTTGAATCGATGCACTGAGTAGTTTTTAAGACTTCAAGAAAAAATCAAACGGTTGTATTTTTAGTTCTAGAATATTTGTATACTCGATGTTGACATGTCAATGTTATTATAATGGTAAAGAACAATTAAGAAGTTAATATTTCTTTTTTAAGCAACGAGGAAAATGGCTTTCAAATAATTGGGATTGTTGCTAACATTAAAGTTCAAAGCTGTTCATTGTTCATTCTTATTATCTGTCGAAGATCGTATTTATTTTTGGATATAACGTTTGTGTTAATTAGAGTATTTACTTTAATTGTTCATATTGCTTTTTTCCCTCTATATATACTTTACTATTACTCCACCTCAACTTTGGCATAAAGGAAAAGAAATCCCCCAGCATTAAACCAGTCGTTTGAATCATTGATTTACCAATAGTATTACATAGTGAGGTATCCCAAATAGTTTATTTTTAAGTTTCATTATAAAATTAGATGTATTGCTTCATGGTGAAATATATGTATTTATTTGAAATGCCTCGAATACAAGGTCCAATGACTTTTATAAATGAGCAGGTTCATTCCAAATTGCTTGTTTGGTTTGCTATATTCTTAAAAGTTAAACACTTTTAAGTTAAAGAAGGTACAGTCGTACAAAGTTTGGAAATTAAAAGAACTTTAAAATCTTGTAGCAGTTTTTTGTAGTTGTTGCTTAATTGAATTGCATAATTATGAAATCCTTGTTGTATTATAAAATATTTATATCAAGATTTACATTTTTAAATTGTAGGATTTTCATATTTAACTTTAATTTGAAATTTGTCGAGTAGAAAATTATAAGCTTTCAAACGCCACAAATAAATATGTGTATCTATTGACAATTTAGTTAATTATAAAGTCGCCAATTGTGCAATATGCAAACACTGCTTAACTTGTTCTTTAAAAATTAAGACTTCAAAATGATAACATATTATTTCATGTTGTTAAAGCTCACCACCTACAAATGAAGAGAGAGAAGAATGTTTTCCTTATTTGTATTGGGATTTTTCTTGATATTAGTATAGTATGTTTTTAGTAACCATTCACAGCCTTTAACAATACGCCTATTTCATTTCTGTTACTCAAGTCCAGTACAACGGTATAACAAAAAATATGATTGTTTGTAATTCAATAAATAATGGAAGCATTATTAAGCTGTGTCACCGAATGAATTGCACAAGAAAACACGCGTAGAACGGCATTTGACTAATAAAAAATTAATAAAAAAAAACAAAAAAAAATGCATCTAGTTGCATCAAGACGCCAATCAAACATTACAGAAAAAAAGAAATAAATAAATGTAGTTAATTGGTTGACTTGGTTTATTTTTTTTTGAATTCGGTTATAGACCAAATATAGAAGGGACCGCTTGACAACCTCCTCATACAAACCTAATTTTCAGAATTAATCACCTCCAAAAGTAGAATAGAAAAGAAAAATACAGGGACTGCATGGTTCTCTCCTAACGACCATCGAAACAGTGCTCTGGCATACATGTGCCTCATTTAGTCTACTGACAAGCAATTTATTTTATTGTAATGTTCGTTTGTTTATAAACATTTAAGAAGAAAATAAAGCTTAATTTTAATTCGGCAGTTTTGTTTACTGTGCTTTATCGGAAGGAGGGGAGCATAAAAAAATAAAAATAATACAAAAGCTGGGTTCCGTCGATACACAAGATCTTTAAATAATTCCACTTCGTACCGATGATCATTTGAGATCAGAAGGTCGATCATAGAGCATCGTCTATACATAACTAAACAAATTTTGTTTTGTCTCTCTGATTCATAATGAAGAACAAAATTAACAATTGTTGATGTTAAGGACTGTTCTATAACAAAGAAATAGTATTGATTATAAAATCATAAAAATAAAACGTGAATAAAAAAAAAGTACTAGTATACATATTGGCGAAAATAAAAATAGCTTTCTTCGAATATGCAAGTCTATTAGTGTTCCTAGTAGCATTTTTTTCTTTTGTTAATATTTCATTCTTTTTTGTTTAATTAATACTGGTTTTCTTCTTAATACTATAATGAAATACAACATTGATAAATCAAATTGCCTGCGCTAAAAATATCCTATCTCATTAGACTTGGGCTCACACTTATACAATTTGTATCTAATTCAGAATTTTAGAAGGAATACATAGCTAAAATAAACTTTAAAAGGTGTACTATCTCCTATTTCAACTACAGTAATATAGTAGTACCGTGAACTTTACTAAATGACAATACTTATTCTGTCGTACAACAACAATAGCTTCGATAAAATGTTTGTTTTGAAAAAAGAAGGGGAATGGAACTTTCAAAGTCAGGAGGTAACAGTGAGCTTATCTTTTGGGAGCGATTAGGAGATTGAAGACATAGAATGAAAACAAAAGCAAAGGGAAAATTTTCAGGAGAAAAGATGGAGATATTACTTTCCAATGTGGGCAAAGAGAAGATCTAATAGATTCGCCTTTCGAATTATACCTAGCCTAATTTGACCCTGAAGAGAAAGGAGTTAATAGAGTAGGCTGCCATTACCTTAAACGACGTGCTGTGAAATTTGATTGGCCGGACAATCACTGATGTTTTCTAATAAATATCGCTCAATTTCTGGAACCAATTCCTTTTTTTATTATAAATATTACAGTTACAAAATAATTACTATCAATAAAACTAATTACACCATAATGCCTAAAACAACTGTTACACCTCCCAGACCTTTGAACTGCTTCTTGCTTTATCGTATGGACAAGCAAAAGGAAATCTTGGAAAAGTGTGAAGGTGCAAACCATCGCGACATGTCAAAAATCATTGCAAAGTGGTGGAAAGAAGCAAGTGAAGAAGAAAAGACCCCATATAAGAAGAAGGCCAAAGAAGAAAAGAAAAAACACGCAGAACTGTAAGTAGAATTATACAGATCCATATCTTACAATAACTAATATACTAATCTTTTTACCTTTAGCTATCCTGATTATAAGTATTCCCCAAAAAAGAAGACCATACCAAAGCGTATCTACAGACGCAAAACCAACAGTAACTTTACCTCAAGAACGGAAGAAAACAACAGAATCATGGAGCTTATTTATGACAGCTCTGAATCCTTGGAAGTAGTTTCCAAACCAACCAAGAAAAACGATTGCGCAAGAAAGGCTTCCGTTGACAATTCTGCTCATCCTGAAATCAAGGTCCAGCCTGTAGACTCTCCAAAATTGACCTGCGCCATTCCAGAAGTTGCTTCTACTGATGCTGAATTCCCTCCCACTGATGATTCCGGCAGTCTCTACCCAGAAAATGCATCTTCTGATTGTTCGATCAGTCCTGTATTATCATGGAAGAGCTCACCTGGTCCCTGTTACTATCCTATGACACCCGATGTCGAATCCCCTTGTTTGAGCTTCAGTACAAGACTTCCTCTTCAATCATTCTCTCCAATGATTGACAGTGTATCCTCAAATGTCACTGAATCAACAACTGGATACTCTACTCCAAGTGCTGTCTTTTCTCCCATCAGTTACCACATTGAACCACCTATGTTCCGCTCTGACAGCCAAGAACAGTTCTATTCTTCACCATCACATGAGACGTATTCAAGCGGCGTGTCTACACCTACAGATTTGACGCCCAACATCAGCTATGTTTCCGACTTTAGTTTTTCTTCTGACTGTGATAGTATCAATATCCAAGATGCTGCTAGTCCTATCTTCGGCTCAGAGTGCTACGATAGTATGTCATACTGTTCACCACTTGGTTTTCAGTACGAATCTATCTATTCCTTCTTAAAGCCAAACCATGTACCTCAATACATCGACCCCTCCTTCATCATGAAGTGTTAATTTTCTTTCTCCTCTTTTTATTGTTTCCAACATTATATCCCTTTTTTTTCTGAGAAAAAAATTATGTATTTATTTTCATATTCATTATTTACTTACTACACATTCACATTTATTACGTTTATTCCTATGTTCAGTATCATCTGATTTAATTATGCTAATTGCGCGCTTATGCCTTCCCATTTTTTACACATTTTTTCATTTTCAACTTTCTTTTTTTCTCAAACATAGAAGAAAAAAACGTAATACATACACATACACAAATAGAGCTTTTAGAATAAACATAAACTTCATTACATCACTCTTTAGAAATAAAATAATCTTTATTTAATAATAACTATACACTTTTTTTGTTTATTTATTGATTGATTGATTTACTTAAAGTATTAGACTGAATATGCTTGTTTACCGTGTTCCTATAAATTGCATCAAGTTAATATCTTGTTTATAAGCTAAAATATAACCACTTACGCTAATAACACAGATGTGATCTAAATCACGGAAGTATTCATTGTAATCCAATGCATAGCCGACAACAAATTCATCAGGAATAGAGAATCCAACATAGTCAGGAATATAGCCATTGCTTCTTGTGGTCTTCTTAATCAACAAACTGGTGACCTTGACGGACTTTGGTGAAAATGTCTCCAATTTCTTCAAGAGCTGGACCATAGTAGCACCAGTATCGATGATATCTTCAACGATCAAGATGTTCTATTATATCAAAGTGTTGATATTTTTTACGTATTATTGGTCCTATGTCTTTTACTCGCTTACCTTTCCCTTGAAATCATTGCATTCTTCATCAGTCAAAGACATGGTGACACCCTCAGACTGATCATTTTTATAGGACTTGACGCGAACGAATTCTAAGCTCAAAGGAATAGTCTTTCCATCCTTAGTTCTAAGCTTCTTGATTTGGTTAACAAGATCAGCAAAGTATTGATGTCCACCCTTCAAAATACAACAGACAACTATACGCCAAATACTTGTTAGCAAGCTAGATCATAAAATATCATAAAATGACAAGAAACACGTACCCAAAGGACCGGTGGTTTCATCAACAATCAAGCGAGCCAACTTATTGACACGGTCCTAATATGTTCCACTTTAATATCACTGTTGTACGTTTCCTTTACCCAAAACTTCTTACCATAATAACACCGTGAGGAATAAGAATAGAAGAAACATCCTTTTCATAATGAGTAGGAATCACAAAGTGATCAAGAGAATAGTGGTTCTTCTCGGTGTTCA
>VCJI01000938.1:44237-83432 GCA_024139395.1 Backusella morwellensis | reverse complement strand
TTTATTTTCGTACAGTGACCCATTTTATTTTTTTTTTGTTCCAATTTGCCCGGAACGACTGTACTACATTTCAAGTTTTTGAAATAAACAGTTTTTTAAACCTCAATAAATTAGTGTTACATTTCTTCAAACAACATATTTCGGTCAAAGTTGGATTATTTACAGTTTTTATACATTTGCATTATACTCAGTTTGTAATCAGGAAGCTTGGAGCTGGTAGTAACCAATGTAATAGTTGTATAATAAAGAAATTCATATCACTTCAATCATCTGTAAGTGTAAAATAATAATTAAAAGTCAGTGTAAATCGTATGTTTTCAATTACGGTTTTACAAATTTTAACAGAGAAAAAGAACTATGTCGATCAAAACTACTGTTAATATTGATAGCTCATGCCAGACTGTTTATTATTAAATTAAAATCTATTCAGTCAATTGTTTTTTAAGGTTAACAATTTGCGTGTAGAAAGAACACTACTTCAATGGAAATCCCCCACCTTCTCATTGAACCAATAAGACATGTGCTCGTTTCACTTCATAACACAATTGTTATACATTCACAATCACGGATAGTGAATTTTTTCCAGGTAACAAATCAAAAAAAAATCTTTTTTCATCTTTTCTTCATCTTTATTATCAATAATGATACAATTAGATGAAATAAAGAAACTGACAAACCAAATTCAGCTTGATCATCTCGAAAAAATAGCCAACAATGTCAAGACAATTGTTTTGAAGAACCGTGCATTAAGTACCGGATCAGCTATTACCCTGGTTACATTTTATAAGCTTTATACAACTGTAATTAGACCACCTGCACAGCTTCGACATATCCCAGCCTGGAGCTATTGGGATTTTATAAAAATAATGTTTTCAAAGGATGTCACTGCAAAGAGTCTAGATATTACAATGAAGCTTTTAGAAAAAGAAAACTACCCACCGGTTTATTTGGTAAATATATATATGTAAAAAGCAAATAAAGTTGCTGATATATATACACAATGTAGCGTCCTCATAGAACTGGATGGACTGTGTTTGCTGTCTCGCCTCTTTCTGCAAAGCAAATTTATTCAAATATAGGTATGTGAAGACCTGTCTTGAGATGAATCTCTATTTTAACCCATTTGCTATAGATTTATACCAAAGAGTAAACTCTGCTTCCGATGATCAACATCAAACACTTTATAACAAGTTCTTGGGTGGTTCGAATGTTGTTTTTTCTAATGGATATATTTGGAAGAATCATAGAAGAGTAAGTCTTGCTAAAAGGAATGTAGACATGATCTAACAGTGGACAAATAGATTGTCAGTCCGACATTTCATAGATCAATGCCTGTTAAAATTTTTGGCGAAAAAACAATCGCTGTTTTTGAGGCAATCGAGAAAAACCAAACTCACACTATCCAAATTAATCATTTGATGGATGGTTTAACACTTGACATTATAGGAAAAGCCGGTTTTGGTAAACGAAAAAAAAAAGAGAGTTCTACTCCAAAAACCACTAAAAGAATCATACCATAGATTTTGATTTCGAAGCAATATCAAAAGGAAAAGAAAATGAGTGGACAAAGATTTATAATGATATTAATAAAGGTGTCCGAGATCCACTCTTTTACTTTTTCCGTTCATTGGATGAGCGATTTTTATGGTTATTCCCTGAACGGCAAAGACTTCATCGAGAACTTGAAAAGTTCAATAAAATGCTTGGAAGCATCATTGTTGAAAAGAGAGACAAGATCAAGGATGGATTTTATGATATGATTGACGTTCACGAGAAGGATTTATTGACCCTGATGCTTGAGACCGAGTATAGTGAAGGATATGTCATGACAAATGAAGATATTCAAGTAAGTTTTAGTAATAAATAGCGCAATGCTAGGCTGATGAATTCAAACAGAGAAATCTCCTTATCTTTTTTGTTGCCGGTCACGACACAACAGCCTGTTCATTGGGATATGTGTTCTATTACCTTTCTACTCACTTAGATATTCAGGAAAAAGTCAGAAAGAAAGTATTGGAAATCTTGGGTGATAATGATCAAGATGTTTATCCCAACAACTGAACAAATCAAAAAAAATGAAGTATCTGAACCAAATCATCAAAGAGGTATAGAGTAGAACCTTCCTTTTATGCATTCATTTTACTGATACAAGAAAAAAAACAGACCATGAGAATCAATTGTGTCATTTTATCAGGCTTGACCCGTGTCTCTGTTGATGATAGCGTGGTTGGTGGCTATTTTGTCCCAAAGGGTACATCAGTTTCTTTTGGCATGTACGACATTCATCACAACCCGAATATCTGGGAGAACCCAAGTGAATTTAGTCCGGATCGTTTTGCGCCAGAAGGTGAAGCATCCCACAAGCCTGAAGAAGGTGGCTACAAGTGGCTTCCTTTCAGTCATGGCCTTCGTCAGTGCATTGGAATGAGCTTTTCCTTGGCCGAGCAGCATGTATTTTTAAGCATGTTTTGTAAGTTACAAATGTCGATATATTTCATCCAATCAACTAACCCTTTTCATCTTGTTTATTTGCTAACAAAATTAAGTGAAAAAATACACTTGGACGCTTCCAAATGGTTCCATTCATAAACAAGGTGTCATTAACACTGGTTCAAATGTTACCGCACCATTGAACCTGCACATCAATGTCAAAAAGCGATACTAATAAAACACGTGATCGAGCCATAGGATGACGGCCCGCATATCTATAAATATTTTTTGTTTATTTTGTTTTGTTTTTCACTTTAACCATAAATAATGTCAGGAAAGCCAAGTAAACTATCCTTTAAAGGTGACAAAGATAAAAAGTAAGGTGCTGATATATATTAGCAGATAGATAAATACATGCTCAACTCTCTCTATTTATAGAAAGAAGAAGAGAAAGCACCACTCTGTTGAAAAAGAAGATCGCGAGCGTGCATCAGCTGGAGACCAAGGTTTCTATTGTTTGAATATGTATATAAGCCAAGCACAACTAATAACACAACTGTAGTATGGGTACGCGTAGACAGCTTGGAAGATCTCATTGGGCCTTTGTTTATAACGCATCCCAGTGAGCCACCTGTTTGTTTGACTGTTGATGAAGATGATCGATTTATGGCTTATCCCTTACCCAATCTATACGACAACAACCCTGAGCCAATCATCATGCAGCAGGTGTTTGTTGGTTCGCGTATTGTTGGCTCGACCGATGCCTTCACACTCAAGTCGGCAAACGGAAAATATCTGAGTAGCGATAAATTTGGTGTGGTTGAATGCAACAGTGAGGCTATTGGCGGACAAGAAGAGTGGAGACCTGCATTGACAGATGCAGGCGTGGCGTTTCAAAGTGTCCATAATAAGTTTATGATGATTGATGAAGTTGCAGGAGGAGGTATGGAATACATCTGCGTCTGAAAGCGGAAACATGACTAAGACTTAGAAAAACAGGCATCCGAGTGCGTGCAGATTCTGATGAAGTGGGCTTTTGTGAAACATTTAGACTCTATTGTCAAGCGAGATTCAAGTATAAGCCAAAGACCAAAAAGACGAGTGGCAATTCTGGGGAAGTTGAACTTGACCAAGTGTAATGTATACGCATACCATCTATATTTTGCTTACTAAATGCTAATAACAATATAGTAAGAAATTCCAGTCATGGGGCGGAGGCAAAGTAGTTCAAACAAAGGCAGATGGCCGTGAATTGAAAAAGGCAAGAACAGAGGGTCGTCTTGCTGAAACATTGTTGGATCGTAGAGAGAAAGTAAAGGCGGATCGTTATTGTAAATAATAGTAATAAATGCGTATTGGTAAAGAATTGGATTATCATAATGAGTGAGACTAGAGATAATAGGTTCTCAAAAGAGGGTTTGAGTGTATATATCTTATTCTAAAAAGTGGTTGTGCATGATCAAGCCATTTGTTTGCGTTATACTTCTACTCACGATGATTCACTTATACTGAGTGGAAAAGCATCAGTCTAATATAGAGATGGTCTCTCTTTATAAAAATTCATCCAACACAGACTATAAAATTGCACAAAAATGATCATGGATGTAGAGCTAGGTTCTAGACTTACTCGTATGCATACAATTCATCACAGAGTATGAGTGCTCGAAGTAATACTCTACACTCAATGTTAAGTGAAGCAATCTACGTGAGGTTGTTATAATAGATTGTTTTGCAGAACTCCAGAAAAGACGATTCCCGAGAATCATAATATAAGATAATAGTGCACATTTCTTTACAAGTCGTTAAAGAGATAAGCAACAAGAGTAATTAATTCTCTTTTTTTATTTATATACAAAAGCAACCTAGTTTGTTTTGATAATCAAAGGGTATAAAAGGTCAACTTTTTTCTCTTTCTCTCTCTCTTTCTCTCTTTCTTTTTTTCTCTTTCCATTTCAAACAGATTTTTACTAGTATTTTAAAAATGTGCAACTCTAGCAATAGTAAGTATCTTACATATTCCTATTATATGAAAGCCTTTTCTAATCAATAAATGCTAGACAAGTACACAGCTCGCGTCACCAGTCCTTGCACCGGCTATTCCAATGGTAGACTCGTCAACGGTACCCCTAACGGTTTGGCCAACGGTTACCTTAGAACAAGTGATGCTCAACACCAATTAAACACTAGTGATCGAGTGATGTCTGAGAAGATTGAAATGTTCAGAGTAAGTAGTATATTCTTATAACCCATTGAGAAAGCGATAACCTAATACTTTCTTTCATAAAGGGTGTAAGCTACTATGTTATCCATGAAGGCTCATCAAACTCACCTTATGTTATCCTCAAAAAGGTCCAATAAGCCATCTTAAAAACCCAATCCAACAAAAAAAAAACCTCAACCCTCCTTGCTTAAAAAACACCAAATCAAATGTTATTATAACTAAAAAAAAGAATATATATGAATCTCATATAATAAATATAATAAATATTTTTTAACATTTGCAATCATTTACTCTTCATTCTTGGCTCTTCTTTAATAATAAACAGTCAAACAAGATAAATATTTACCATCACACAAATCATGCAAGCTACTTATATAAAAAAGGAAATGTGTTTGTATTCAATGGTGTTAAAGTGTTTATGAATTCACATGTCTTAGCATATACCATTGATGACTTTTTTTAAATTGTAATAACATGCGTACTACTTGGGTATTGACGTAACCTTCTTTACGTATTGCAACAAAAAAGTATGATAGTCACTTATTCTTTAATGGTAAATGTATTATTTCTTTCCTCTTTTTTTCAAAAGAAGAGGCTTCGAGGCCAAGCGATAAATGTAATCATCTAAACCTTTTTTTTTTCTTCATTCGCCTATAATTTAAAAGGCAATGTTATATTAAAAAACTTTCTATGAGGCTTGGGGTGATTTTATTGATTTATTTGCTTTAATGGTCTAGAATACGCATGAAAAAGACTTAATAATACTGTAATTCTCATGAATACATATATCATTTCTACTATGCCAAAAAGCATTGCTCTTCTTTTACATAAAAAACAAGTTTGTCCTGATGCTTCAAATGGACACTTTTTTTCTCAGCAATGGCTTTCATATTAAAACCCCATTGATATTTATTTTTAGACAGACATACAAAATTAACTGGGGTAATTATTACGCTAAAAAGATGGAAAGTTTTGTATTCGCTGTACAACTTGCTGCACTGATATATTCATGAATGCTATTCGGTTTGGAAAATACTAAATGCAGTCAAGTTACAAATCATGTTTTTAGTAGCATTAGAAAGAGTCCTTACATTACTGGCGTTGTTCCTGGATTGCTTTTATAATTTTGGGCGCTTTGTTTATAAAAGAACTGTTTATATTGACCAAAAACTTCACCAAGATGCATGGTTAATAAAAATAGTCGAATGCTTTATCCACTTTATTTTAAATATCATTATGATGCCATAGAATGATGCAATAAATTAAATCCTATCAACTGTCGACCTTGCCAAATCAAATTTTTATAACGAAATAGGAAAAAAAAAGGATAGATCATGTTTAATAAAGGACTAAAAAATTGACTTCAAAAGAAAGATGATCCTGTATTCAATGATCCAAATCTAAATGTGGGGTTAAGTAGATAAGGTTTAATAATAAAACAAACGTTTTTATTGAGAAAATGAAACAAAAATAAAGCATGTGAATCACAAATAGAGCATTATAGATGATATATAAAGAGAAGAAAAGGCGTAGAATGATGATAGAAGAAAGAATGAATGGAGGCATAGGAGGAGTTTTTTACTCTTCTTTTTGAAGAAGGAATATAACGGGTGAAAGGTGTGTGTTACATAGTGTGGGAGTTCCTTTGATTAGATATCTCTGTAATATCCGATGGACGCCAAGGACCATCATCTTCGTCCTGTGGAACAATCAATGCGGCCGTATTAGATTGAATGAATTTGCCCTTCATCATACTATGTAGGCTCTCATTGTCGTCATCGTTATGGGCACTAGGTATTGAAATACTATTGTACTGTGTGGGCCGATGCTGCTGCTGCTGCTGTTGCTGTTGCTGTTGCTGTTGCTGTTGCTGTTGCTGTTGCTGTTGCTGATGGTGATGGTGATGGTGATGGTAAGCATAGGCAAAATGTAGTCTCATATGGGAATTCAACGATGTGTGGGATCCCAACGATACATTGTTATTGCTGTTATTGCTGATACTATTGTCAGGTAGGGTAGTAGTTGGCATGTCAGGAATAATATTATGTTTGGCAAGTAGTTGCTGCTGGACACGCAGTTGCTCTTGTAAAAATTCGAGCTGTCTTTGCTGATTTTTATGGGCAATTAATGCGGATACAGTATGGGCTGGGAGATGATGAAGGGGATTACTATTAGATACGCCATAGTTATTTTGATTAGAATAGCTGTCTCTTGCACCATGATTTTCGGTCGAGTTTGAGTTGAATCTGTTGAGACCTCTTGAAGACGAAGAGCGATATCTTTCTTCTACATCCATCCGGACACGAAGAGAGGATGTCTTTTCTTTAAGACCACGGTTTCGTTTATCAAGATGCTTTATATATTCAACAGCTTTGAACAAAATGGTGCTTTTCGAGTTGTTGATATTCTTCAAAGTTGGCACTATCTCTGTCAAGTCTTTGAAGCCAGTACGGATTGCATTTCGTCTTTTTTGCTCGGAAATAATATGGTTTGCTCTTTTTTCATCGTCAGTCAATCCATCTTTGTTAGGTTTTGAACGCTTTGAGTTTGACAACGTTTCTGGTTGACTTTCTGATATTACCTTTGTTGTGGCTGATTTAGGGTGAATTGGTCTCTCAGAGTGCTTTGAAATGGCGCAGGCACTTCTTTTTTTTCGGCTATTCGTTGATGCATCTTTGCTGTCATCGACTATTGGCTCAACACATGGCGAAATATGAGAGAATAAATCAGTCTTATTGATTGAACCATTTTCAACATTGAATGCATTTTCAGCCTCGTGATTGTCTCGTTCTTTTTCGGGTATTCTCGCTTCATGATTTCTACTTTGCTATTTTTAAAAACACATCGTAAATAAAGTGGTAAACCAAGTTGGATAACATTGATGGAAATAGATTGAGGGAATATTGATTGAGGCAATTCATACATATTTTATGTACAGTGATACTTACTTGTTTTGTATCTTGGATATAATACGCTGCAGAAGAGGAGGTAAGCGGAGAAACTAATTCTGGAAGGCCATTCTCTTCAGCCGTTGTTGATGATGCAATGAATTTGGCAATGAACTTCTCTTCTCTTTCGGAGGATACATGATTGCTACTATTTTGTTGCTTTCCCTTTGACAACGAATAGTCATTAGTCATTTCTAATTCGGGAAAAGAAATCCTTTCAATAGCTGGGCCAAATTGATAATCTAAAAAAAAAACGTCCATGAACATCTAGTCTATCTGTTTGTTTTTATCTATTTTAAGAAACTAAAGTTTTTTTCTTCTTTGCATCAACTTTTATTAATGACTACCTTCAAAACCAGAAGCGTTTTGAATGATAGACTCGTCTAATGCTTCTTCATTTCCTGAAAAGTTTGACAGTGGATAGTCCCAAGTGCTTGCAGTACTTGTACTAGAAATACTAGACGCTTTGTGAGTTGAAACTGATGGGTCATACCCTGGGGCTTCCATTTTAGATAATATATAGTCTTTTTAGCAGATGTAAACTAGAGAAACCTTTATCAGTAAAAATATGATAAGAACATGGTCTCTATGGCTACCTACGTCTGCCAGCTTTTTTTTCTTTTTCTATATTAGCTATTTTTAAACTAATCGTTATTGATTAAGTGTCAATGGAATAAGATATAAAAAAAGATTTGTGATATATTATCAAAAAAAAAAAGGGAGAAAGAAAAAAGAAAGAGAAAAAATAAATAAATCACAAAATATAAATAGTAATTGAAGAAATGCCAAAATGTAATTGTTTTTACAAATGCTAAATGGATTTAGGAGAGGGACTGCTGTAGGCTCTTTTTGACTTTTTGTGGAGTCATCGAAAACCGGGTTTGTACTCCAATAAAAAAGAGATGAGCTTAACAAAAAGAAAAATAATAACCACATCAGAAGTGAAATTAATCCAAATTCAAATTCCTCTGAGAAAAATCAATATTAACACTACTAATAATCAATCCTGTCTTTTCTATCAATGACTAAGATAAACTAATGCTCATTACTCATCCATATATTAACTTTTTGCAACATATTTTTTTTTCTTTCAAGTCAAAAAAAAAAGACTTTCATGTACATGCTAACGATTTTTAATTCTACCAAAATGTCGTTTTCGTTGATTCACGTGGTTTCACATGCCATTATCTTTATTGTTTATTGCATGATGTGAACAATATTGTTTTATTTATTTTATTTTCTCAACATAAAAGTATAGCGTAAAAAGCATGTATTTTATTGTAAATAATGATAATAACGAAATAACTAGTCCCATTTAGAATGAGGGCTGTTAGAAACCGCCATAACTTGATCAATGTTCTGGAGCATCGCAGTGGTGCGGCTCAACAGAGAAGTAAGATTGTTGACTTCGCGCTTCAACTCATTGCGGTGAGCTTCGAGTACCTTGTGAGTACGCTGGTGATCGGCAACAATAGGATTAAACAAAGCTGAAACAGTTGAAGCAAGCACAGCAACGCTTGGTGAGGCGATGGACTTTTGTTTAGGAGAGTTGGGCATATCCTGAGCGAGAAGTGGAGGGGAAGGTAAACTTGGAAGTGCTCTTTCGCTACGATCTACTTCAGGGTTCAACAAGCATGCAATGTTGGACGTGTTCTTGGTGGGCTTCATTGGTGGCGAAGGAAGATAGGGTTGGTGAAACACTTCGGGTTCGATCGGATCAGGTGATGAGCGTGTGCTGGACTGATCGACATTGGAGGGTGAAGGAAGAAGTGGTCGTAAATGTTCAACACGTTTAACAGGTCTTTCAGAGGTTTGTTCGATTCTACGTTTGGAGCCACATGTGATTTGATCATTCATTTCCTCAACTGGAGGGGAAATTGGACGGTGAACTACGGAACGAGTGACTAAAGTAGCTGCAGTGACTCTTTTGCGGCGTTTGATTGTGGATCTTTTCATTGTAATAGGTCGATGAACACTATGAAGTTTGAAATACAGTCCACAAGCATTACAAATAGGTTGACCAAGTTCATCACGTCTCCATAATGGTGTTGTTATTGTATGGCAGTTTGCACAAACAAGTGCGCCACCATCTTCTGAAGCGGGAGGTGTGCTGGGAGGTGTGATTTCAGCTGATCTGTTATTGATTTCTTCTTTTTGTTGAATAGCTATGGCTATTGATGGTGGTGGAGCTGGTGCAAGAGGTGCAGGAGCCAAGAGAGGGGCTGGAGAGATACGAGGAGCAAGAGCAATAGGGTTAATTTGCTTGGGGCGCTTTAAAGCATTTCTCTTGAGCCAAGGTGGGCGGGTGGTATTACGGGCTTTATAGTAAAGGCCACAGGCGTTGCAAATGGTTTCGCCAAGGGGAGATCGTCTCCACAAAGGTGTGGTGGTGGTACCACAATTCGAACACGAGGTAACAGCCGCACTTCCAATGTCCGATTTCGCAACACTGGAGTTGCTCGGCTCAACAACTGGTGAAAAGTTATTGGTGGAAGGGGCTGAAACTTGCGAATGATCGATGCCAGATTCATTTTGCTGGACTTCATTGACGTTCAATACAGTTGTCTTTGACTTGGCAGTAGACACTTGGGTTTCCGGTTGTATTAACGGGCATTTGTGGCATGCATCCACGCTGGTGGAGGTCGAAGGTATGTTATAGAAGGGGGATTTGACGGTCATTTCAAATCCAGATACAGTAGTTTAATTTTTTTATTGTTTTATCAAGTTGTGTCGAATTTAATATACTCTAAAGTACACTTTTAATATGAAGGGAAGAACTGAAAAGAGGAAAAGAAGAGGAAAAAGATTTTTTTTATTCATTAAAAATTTCGTTATTTATCTACTTTTATCAGCAAGGTCACGCTTTTCTATGATTGGTTATTGATAGTGATATCTTACAGCTAAATTTTACATCGGAGGAAAGAGGCAGCCAATTAGATCCGATCTCTTATCATTTTTTTTAAAAAAAATCTTTATCTATTCGCCTCCTTCTTTTCAACCCCTTCAGCTAAATATAAACTTATATGATTCAAAATGTTTTTCAAGTAATTAAGTCGCTATCGATGAATCAACACGTGAATCTGTATAAAATTATGCAAATACAAAAGAGCCAGCAGCAATATACGCGCGTATTTGCTAATCAAATGAGATATTTCAGAAGGAGAACATCCCTACCATGGAGTGCTTTTACTTTTCTTATCATTCCTGATAGATCTTTTATACGGCCAAATATGGGTTGGCTGGATTTAATTATGAATCTTACGACTCAATGCGCATGAATGTGGGATCTTATCTTACACTTCAGGCCTTTTTGTGCTATCATCAACTACATGAATTTATTTATATAGTAAAAATAAATATATTTTATTAGAAAATAAGTTGATCAATCATTTGACACAGATCATATCATCAAAGACAACTTTCAATTGGAGGTTTTTTTTTATAAATACCATATGGATTAGGAGTAAACCTGACTATATTGAAATTAGTCTATTGGGAAAGTAAAATGAAATAAATGAAAGACAATGCCGTAATTTTGCAACTGTAAGAGCCAATATCTTTCAAATGACAAACTTAAATCCCTGTGTAATTTTATTATCAGTTTTCAGTCAATCAAATTCAACTATCATTTTGATAAACTCACCGATAATCGTCCAGTTGAATTCTAGTCTTAGATAGCGCTCCATGTTTCCATGTTCTTGGTTTTGGATTTCCTACAGACCGAACACAAGTCCCTGGGATGGAAGCTCAAGATGGTGCTATTGTACTACGCAATTATTGAACTTGTATTTTTTTGATAGGATTGCTGCTGAAGACAAAAATTACTTCAGTGCATAGTATAGTATTCCTTTGTATCCCATTGGCAAATCTATTTACAAACTACACCTTGTTATGTTCCGTGGGTTATCTCTCAATGCAACTACTACAAATCAACATTTTGCCCCTATTTCATCTTAAAGAGGCATTTCTTGAGTTATTTTAATCCACTTTAAGTGGGATTTTGAATTTTTTTTCTTTTTTTGAATAGCTAAAAAAACAAATCATCCCGAGGAACAGCAAATTCGGATCTGCTGGACCTCGATCCAAAACCCAGGACTGTACTACTCATCAGAACCTGGCACGTTATCACATTCATATTGAGGAGATTGAAACTCTCATAATCAGCCAAGCTTGGTCATTCTTTTAAATATAAAAATAAATACTTGTCGAATCCAGGGTTTGCTTCTTTTAATCTTCTTTTTGTTCCTTCATCTATCTTGGATGCTCGTGAATAAATGATGCTGAAAAAAATTTTTTTTTCTCAGAAAAACTCGGGAATAGTATTATCATAAACGTTGTCAAATAAAGTTTCGATAACCCCGCAAATGCGCTATAATATTCAATATTCGCTCATTGCTCTTTTTTATCTGATCAAATGGTTTTCATTTTCTGTGTTATCAATGAAGAACGGACTATCTTGACACCTTGTGGTATTTTTCAGTAAATAAATAAACAGTCTGTCAAGTGTGATTTTTAGCAATGGGATTCTATCATCATCATTTAGATAAACAGAGTAACTGAATTGGGTGGAAGAAGGTAAAGATTTTTCCCACGAATAAAAACGCAACTCATTTTTATCAAGCGCAACATGAAAAAAATATATGTGGTGTGGGAGAAGTGAAACTATAGCAGTCAAAAAACATTAAAATCAGCTTTCGTCATTGTGTTTTATATGAACTTTATTAAACAAATAAATGCTACCCTCTTTTTTGAACTCGCATATTTATATTCACATATATTTTTAACTTTGCTTGAAAATGTCCTTCCGTCCACCCCGCACTCTACCCATTCTTACGCTTTTTCACAATGCAAGATTAGAGAGATCACGCCAAGCTTTACAACTATTGCAAAATAAGCAAAAAAAGTCCAACGGCGAAGAAGTGTATCGTATCGATGTTGTTGATGAAAACAACCATACAACTACAGATACACAGTTGCAACAAGTAGCGAGTTTTCTGAATAGCAAAACACCTTGGGAAGACATGATTTTACCCGAAGCAGCCTCAGAAAATGGTATCACCGATCCCAGAGACGCCTTTAATTTATTAAAGCAGAATCCGAATATGCTTCGTTGTCCAATTGTAGTTGACTGGGAAAAAGGAAAAGCCGCTTTGGGCTCACCAACTTTAGATGCTGTTAAACAGCTGATTGAAGCGCGTAACGCAAAGGATTAAAATATTATTGTTATTAAAAAAAGTTAAAACAGGCACTTTATTTTCTAAAATATGCATAAATAAATTTGATGGTGCGTTTTATATTACAAAGATGACATGCATAAAAAGCGGACTGTGTGTACAAGTTGATGATATGGAAGGGTGGGGGTAACTGTGATAAATAATGGTGAATGAATGCTGTTATCCTTAGTGTCTGAGACCAGCTTTCTTCTTTTTGCTCCCTGTGGTGGCATCAGAATCTTCAGATGCTGAAGGAGCATTGTCCAAGACAATAATGTTGCAGGACTCTTTAACTTTGGGGCTGGGCTCGACTAAGAGATGGTGAGCATGTTCCTTTTCTGGGTGGTCGGGTTGGCACATTGGAATACCCTTTACCCATTCATCTTCCGATACGTCTTCCAAAGAACAACGCTCAGCAGGGTCGGGGGTTAAGATACGCTTAATAATGCTTCTTGATTCTCTTGGTAGCATTTTGAAAAGTTTCTCGGCGCCTTGTGCTGAAGGTGTAACAAAATTCTTGTATGACTGGTCCTTTTCTGGGCGTGGTAAACGCCAAGGGAATCGACGAATGGACATGCAAATAAAGACAATACCGCAGGACCAAAGATCAGTTAAACGTGCATCATAATCGGGTTCAGTGAATTGTTCAGGTGCAATATATGGATCTGAACCGCAAATTCCTTTACTCTTGTGTACTTTTGTTTCGTGAGGGTACTTGTTGACAATGGCACAACCGAAATCAATGATTTTAACAATACCACGTTCATCCAAAACCATATTGTCAAGCTTAAGATCACGATGAGCCAGACCCATTTTCTGCAAGTAGGCAACTCCGTTAAGCATTTGGCGCCAACAGCAACTAATCTCCTCGCGCGTCATCTTGCCGCTCATGACTAAATTAAACAAATCATTGGGGGCAAACTCCATAATTTCAAAAAAATTGTGTCCTTCTTGGATAATATCGAGGGTTTCAATTACATTAGGATGATGTAATGTTGAGCCAATACAGAATTCAGCAGTGACCTTCTTTACATACTCTTTTTCTAGTTCGGTCGGAGAGCGTTTTCTAAATTGCTTGACTGCAAACGTCTTACCGTCTGTGCTACGTCTTATTAAGCGGACAGAGCCACCAGCACCTTTACCAACAAATCGGCCTGTAAAAAAAAACTGAATTAGTATATCATTCTTTTTTTAAACCTCACGAGGCGATCAAACAAAAACAGTAGCTTACCCCATTTGCCATATTTTTCCTCTAAATTCTTGTTAAATTCATTGGCAAAAGAAATTTGACTGGATTTACTCTTGACAGAAGCTGATCTTGATCGTGATTTAGAACCATCTTTGCTAGCTTTATCTTTGGATGGCTTAAATATTCTCTTGAGATCATGAAAGATAGTCTCCTTCTTTTCAAGGTGGTGAAAGTGGGTATGATGGTATTCTTTATTATATTGGGGTCGCTTGAAAACGAATTGTGAAGGTGTTGTTGGACGTGCAGGTAATGATGTTGAGCTGCTAGGAGTAGGTACACCACGTTGATCTAACGGGATAGATAATGTACTATTACTGGTAGAGGAGTCTTCATTATAAGTTTCACCGGAAGATGACGGAGCTGGGCTATCTATGGCTTTCTTTTGCTCCTCCTTTTGTCGGGGTTCCTCTTCTTCCCCGCTACTTTGTGGAGATAGCGAAGGTGGAGTATGATCAGCGGTTGGTGGAAGAGATGGAGAGTTCGCTATCGCAGACGATGAATCTGATCCAAAGTCAAATCCATTGTTGTTGTGGTGAGGCGTTAACAAAGGTGTGCCGGGCATCGATACATCCGGAGTAACGTTTTCAAACTGATGAATAGCATGTTTGTTCTGAAAAATCTTGGCTGGTGAATGAAAATCCACAGAATACAATTTATCTGACAGATTGCTGACTTGCGATGAATCGACTATGGCAGAGCTCATATTATATCTTATAAAAGCGACTATTAACTTGTAGATAAATAAATAAACAAACAAAAGGTAAACAATATATTAAAATAAAAAAAATAAGAAAGTAGGAAAAAAATAAAGTAAAAGGGTAAAAGAATTCCATTGCTTTTTTATAGGAAATAAACACTCTATATTAGGAAAGGAGTACCAACAGAAAAGCCGAAACTTTCAGCAACCGCCAAAAAAAATAGCACAGATACCAGCAAAAGATACATGGGAAAGAGTTTTCACGGTAATGTCATATAAACACTCTTCCAAATGGTATGAGAAATTCTCATTATTATTATTTTATCCTTTATTGAATCAGAATATGGTTTTGATAACCTTATTATTACCATTTATTGTTGCGGAGGCATTATTTCCTTAAATATCCGAGATAAAAAACACAATTTTACTCTCATGGATAAATTTGGGCCCGATTGGACCGATGGTAAATCCGCCGCAACTTTTTTTTTGGTTTATAAAAAATAAAAAGAAATAGTGTCAACCCCTTCTCCTTTTCCTGATTTCTGTATGAAACAACCAAAAGTAAGCATCGTCAAATCTACTTGACATGCTTTTATACAGTTTGAATTTTAGATTACATTTACTGTATATGCTTTCACGTGGTTAGATCATTGAGTTATTGTACCATTTATCCTTATGGTGATGACAAATCTAGGCACTCCTCACACATTAAAATGCTATTTTTGCTGTTTATCTTCCCGCTACCAAATCGGAGTACTAGAATCTAAGTTAATTTGTATTCTTATCATCTGGTTTTTACACTTGTTCTTCTCTTTTTATTTTTAATTTTGCGCAATCCACGTTTTTTGCTTTTTTTTTCCTGCTTTTGTTAATAAAAGTTTCGCCGTCCAAGAAAACATTCATTCACAACTTTAGTACTTACACCACGTTTTTGCCCAACTCAGAATTTAGAAAATTTGACAATTGAGAGAAGTACAAGATATATTGTTTCGCAGCCATTAGAAACGTCAATTATGATTTAATTGTCTATCCATCTAAAATAAATTCAAAATGAAAGCTTTCTTTTTGCAACACTTGAGGGTTAACTTTTAACAGCTTTTTTCCCTGAAAACAACGAATTGAATCTAAATTCCGAACAAATGCACTGGACTATGTAACATTGGAGGTCAACATGGTGATTCATTATGATAGTGAACGATTCTATTTTAGTACGCCAAATAATTTTTAGTGTCGAAATTTGATCTAATCTAGTGAGCACGTTTAGGCAACAAAGTAACATGAGAGGCCCTTTATTGTCAAATATGCATATTTTTAATTTTATTTGTTTTCTTGTTTTTGTCATTCATTTTAGAATACGTAAGTAAAATACTTGAGTATATTCAGGTGAATTAGACAAGTGTAAGCACTTCAAATATAGAAGACTCCACTTTTGTTAATAAATAATTTCATATTAGATGATTCTGGACTTTGAATATCTTACGTAAACTGTTTCAAAAAAACCGATTTGTCAATGGTACTGATGAGTTCAAAACGTCACCCAATCATTTTAAAAATAATTATCCAAATAAGTACAGGCAATATAACTCTTAACACAAAATGATATGCATAGATCGTTAAAAGAAGGTATTGATAACCTGTTTACAGTGTTCACGGCATCAATTTACGCGATTTCAAATAACTTTGGGTACTTGTAAATGTTAATTTACATCAACTCATAAAAAGAATATCTTATTCGCACAAAAATAAAATCGATTTGTGCATGATTCAGCATCATGTCATTTAGCATTGTAAACAAACAGTTGTACTTTTTATCAATTTCTTGAAGACTTAATTAGCACAGCCATTTTAACAAAACATTCAGATGAAGGAGAGGATGCAATACTACTGAACCGTCCCTTTAGATTTTTTTCTTTTTGTTTGATGACTTTTTTAATGTTATTTTTAATAAACAGGTATAGATATTCATTGAAAACACATTTATATTATTGGCATATTAACTGTAAAGAGTATGCAAATATATCGCATGGGACTGGGGCGAAGCTAAACTCCATTGCCTTGAAAGAGTTCTTAACATTTAGCGAATGTCAGTTTAGTTTGGATGAATCAAGTTTTTTAGCAACCATCTTAATAACACCATAGTTTTCGCTTTTCACCTCTGACGCGTAAATCTTCATGTATGAGCTAGTTTTTTGCTATTTCAACTTCATCATTTACTTCAGCTATTGATTCATTGAGCATGAGATAGAGGGAAGAAAAACAAGTGTCCCCTCTCTTTACTTATCCTGAAAAATAATGTGCCATATACTTCTGATAAATGAGACCACGATACATAGAACAGTCAAGCGACCGTTATCTCTTATTAGGAAATGATGTTATCTACATTGACCTCTTTTGCATATAAAAACAACATACTCTCTATACTCATTCATTTGATTATATATAAGAATTGTGCCTATGTTCTACCGATCAGTGTTATACTATCTATGCGGACTTGAGTATTACATTGACAACATTATTAGGGTACTAATTATTAACTGTAAGCCACATTGTAAAATTTCTTTGGATAAACCTCGGCGCATGTATTTGAGTCGCTTACGTCGGAATTTGACGGACCATCAATTTTGGTGGCAAATAAGCCACAATTCTTACCTTGAGGCTGTATGGGCCGTTCTTCACGTGGAATAAGCATTGATAATTTTTACAAACTCAACACTGTCGTACAGGTATAAACATGCAGCACAAGCCAAGTTAAGCTGTGCCAATTACCATCTTTCTTTTATCGCAGTTTTGCATATGCATTGATCGCAATTGAATTGCTTGTATTGTATGAGGAATATCAAGAGCTGCTCATTCGTCAGACTACTGATACTATGTCATCATATTTGCATGATTAAATTTCAATGTTTAAAATACTACTTTGCTATTATTATTTTTTTTGTCTTCGTTTATTAAATTGTGTCGATTTAAAAACTGACAAATGATAAAACAAACAGTATTTCTACCAACAGTGTTACCTCTGTCCAAAATAAACATGATGCTTGCGTAGATGATATTTGTTTGTTGGCTGATTTTGAAAATTATACTCATCAATACAGACCCTTTCAAGTTATTATCAGATTCAGATAGCCATACAGACCAAAAGATACGTCTGCATTTAGAAGAGTAAACTTTATAACGAAGTTAAGGGTTGCTTTCGAATATAGCATCATATATTTGCCATGTTTCGCATGGTGAATAGTTTGGCGCTCGAACTTTATATTTTAACAAAGAGCAGATAGCCAATCAAGATGACAACTAATGCGCTATGAAATCTACAAGAGAAAAACCCATGATCATCGTAAAAACATATAAACTAAGGTTTATATTTGAAAATATTCGTTGTCTTTCGCCTTTCGATATATTTAACAAGAAAGCTTAAACAAAAATGCCCAAGAAGAATAACAGTCATCATAAAGATTTGACCCAAACTGTTGACAAGAACCGTCCAAAGTCAAAAAAGGAGAAGAAGGAAGAACAGAAGAAGCATAAACAGCTGGTTAGTATATATAAATATAGTCAAACGATTATACTCTTATTGATTTATACTCTATGTATTTATTCTCGTTTAACCTATTTTTTTTTCTTCTGGAAATAATAGAAAAATGAAAAGGCTGAAACCGCTAAGAAGGGATTAGAATAACCACTATGTCTTCATTTTGTAAATAAAACCTCCACATATGTTTATTTAATTCAATTCAATTAATATGTATTTAATGGTATATGTATATACAAGCTGCTAAAATATCATATTCTATAAAATAAAATTAATATTGAAACGGAACTTGACGAATATCTACCATGTGTGTTACTGTTTATTTCAAGAAAATGAGAAAAAATTACAAATTGATGAGAAAAAGAGGAAAAATAAGTGAGAAAATATTTCAAATAAATGAGAAAAACCAAGGGAATAATTGAGAAAAGAGAAATATATGGTGTATAAAGAGTATATTTCAGACAGTGAACAAATAAAGAGATAGGTAGCCATGTAGCAAGGTCCATAAAGTCATATTACATACCAATGAGGGATAGCATGATAAAAAGTAATCGAGTAACGTATCAATAGGACAGAGTTTACTACCACAACTATGTCTGGCGAGCCAGACATACTATATTCCATTATTTTAGTATCATGCCATGGGTTAATACCCTCTCTTAACCCCCCTTTTTTTTCTCATCAACCTTTTCTCAATAATTTGAAAATCTTTTCTCATTAATTTGAAATTTGTTCTCATTTTCTTGAAAAAGACAGTATGACAAACTGTTTATAGAGTTTTGATGATGGGCATTGGTAATTGATGGTAGAGATTAATGAGAACAGGTTGAAATATTTGATTACTCCATAATAATATCCAAATTTTACATTTGTGAAAACATTTTCTGTAATTATCAATTGTATTGAATCATTCTACACAATATAGTTTTGTCTTCTCGAACACGTTCTGAATAAGAGAGGCATCGATATAATTGACACAGTTTTCATTTGATAGATGTGTACTTGAAAATAATAAAATTCTACTGTTAACCCTTTTGAATACTTTTTTTTATCGCAAGATGGTTCATGTATACATATATCTTTAGGTCTCTCTTCTAGTTTGAGTGTATTAAAAAGTTATTTTATTGGGTTGAACAACATTTCATTTGAGTATAAAACACACCATACAAATACCATACGATTTTTTTTCTTTCTAATTCGAGACGAACAATGCTATTAAATATCCAATTTCTATTATTGGACACGTTGTCAATGGAGTCAATAAGTCGTCTGTGCAACAAATTATCAACTGAGTGCCAATAAAAAAATGACATTTCCACAGGAGCTGAATCATGTAAATGTTAGTCTTTTCCTTTTACTTTAATTGTTCTAGAGTAAGTATGTCTTGTAAAAAATAGCTATCAAATTTTCATATGAAATAAATAATAGTACCATAGACAAAATTTGCACTAAGCATTTTTAACAGATTTCAGATTTTTCATTGTAACATTTTGAATAATTGTACAACAAAGCCATGAATGTTACTATTTTAAACCCTGTAATGGCTAGTTTTGTTGAATTTTTGGTTGGAGCACATGATCGTGTCTGTTACGACAGTGATCGATGGTGCATGGCAGCATAAACAATTTCGATATGTAATAAATGATTAAATTCTCTCATCAAAAATAAAAGTACATGTGGATATTATTATTCAATAATTATATTCGTCTTCCGGTAAGAGGTTAAATATAACAAAATAAATAATACATGTATTTAAAATTCACAACATTATAACTGGTGTGAATTGTGATACATTATTGTGCTCTCCAGTTCGAAGTAACACATTAAGAATTATAGCTGACCCCTGTTTTCTTTTTGATACTTTTCTCTCGTTTTACTCACTTTAAAATATGTCTACCCATTTTGTGGGTTTACCACTGCCTACTCCATCTTATTCAAAACCATCACATATCAACTTAGAATACAACGCAGATGAAGAACGATGTAACAGTCCAGTCTCTCCAGTCTCTCCACTTACTCCACCCGTTGCTTCGAATAGACTGTATCCGTTATCTCCCGCCCATTTAAAAACCTCTACAAGTGCAGTGACAAAAGCCCACAATGGAATAGATGGTGAAGAGGTCTTCATTGATGATGGAACCCTCACTCCAACGTATGACCTTTCATATTACTTCCATGTTGGATCTTCTTCAGAGGATCTGCAAAGTAATCTTCATAGAGAAAGAGCTGCGTCTATTGGAAGTATTTTATCTTCAAAAGCTACTATTATACCAGTCCAGACATCCAACGACAAAGCATTGAAATACAAGAAAAAAACAGATAAAAGCAACCAGAAAGCATATCAGTTTTTTGGTGAGCAAGTGAAGCTTGAAATAACGGCCAAAGAGATTAAGAAAGAAGGCCTGAAAGCACTTCTATATTCAACTGTTCCTCTCGGTTACTTCTTGTATCACTTATTACAGGAATACAGCAGCGAAAATTTGGTATGCCACGTTTTTTCCTTTTTTCCACTTTCATTTTTTTACTCTTAAAAAAGTTATTATTATCAGCAGGTTTTTCTGAATATAAAACTAATCATATAATTTAGTTTTTCTTTTTAGCTGTAGATAAATATGAAAACCATCGATTTGCAAACGAAGCTGACCAACTAGAAGCTGCCCATAACATTGCTACAACATATTTAAACAGAGATGCGGATTTAGAGGTCAATTTAGAGGATAGAACATATAGAAATGTTACACAAGCCCTAGAATTACAAGGAAAAAGCGGTGTATCCACTGGACGTGAGTTCGAGGCAGCAAAAAAGCAAATATTTACCATTTTAAGTGTCAGCTACCATCGGTTTCGTAACAGCTCGATCTGGGATATTATGGAATCCAAATGTGGTACGACTAATTTACAATAAAACTTAAAGGGCACATCAGAGTATTTATCTCTAGACTTTTTTTTTGCATAGGCAAACTCAACCAATCTAATCGAGAACGAGCACAAGGTCTTGTCGCAAATTTGCTGCTATCTCATATCCAAAAGAAGCCATCCTTTCGCCCAAGATCAAATAGCAACAATAGATTACCCCGTGATACAGTGGCTGATATGGTTCGAGCATTTTGCAAAAACTACCTTCCTCATGGATACGAATATTGGAAACTAAGAGAAAAACAATGGGAAGGAACTCCGCTATCAGTTAATCGATCTGTATCAACAAACTTTTCTAACGGGAGACCTCGAAGTAAGAGTATGGTGAACGAAAAAAAATCGAACAGTAGTTTTGGCAGTAAATTTGACCTGTTTGGAAAGAAGCTCTCACGAAAATAATAGAATTGCAGCTATTGTAATTCATAGTTTCCTGTATCATTATTATTATTATTTATTATCCTTATTATTCCCCTTAATTCCTAATGCTCATAGATAGCGCATTACATTAGATAATTACACTGTAATCTTTTCACTTAATGATTTGCTAGTAGTTGAGCTGTATCTGTTATGAGTATACTATGATGACTACTATGCAAAATTAATTATTAATTAATAATATTTAGAATATTTTAGAATAAAAATCAAGATGTTATCATATTGATCTATTTATATGTACATATAATAATAATATAAATAGATAATGTTGGTTATTATATATTTCTCTACTAATTTAGTAGGAGTCAGATGAAGAGTATTTTCTCTTTTTTTTTTTAGCTGCATTTTAGTTGAACTACCAAGAATATTATCAGCCATATTACACCTTTTCTCATAACAATGTCGGTTTTTTTAAAAAATCAATTTCGTAATTTTTATAAAATCAATGTCGCATTTTTTAAAATTACGACGCTGATTTTTTAAAAAAACCGACATTGTTAGAGAAAAGGTGTATTATAATATTAAAACATATCTTGATTATAAAGCCGCAATCATCCTATAGCGGAATAGACCATTTATAAAAATGCAAACTCTAAATTGCTAATAGTCATATAAAAGTTCATTTTCTACCGGAAAACTAGATGCATATGTCTATTCAAAACCTTTATCAAATATACTTGTGTAGTATTTTATAATCCATTTTCAGCGAATATACTTAGGCTCACTATGGTGGATAGACCTGTCATATTCATAGCAGTACTTGCACTAGCTTAGCATTTAAAGTTACGACCTTGGAAGCATGGTACACGTACTACAGTGACATTGTACCTAGCAAGATGTTATTTTTGTTAAACATGTCTGTTTTTATAAATATACTTATTTTTTGCAGTCCAAAGTGGACTAGAAAGAACAATTGAATATTACAGGATTTAATAATATATTGGTAAATGAGTTCAAGGTTAACCATGTTGTAATTCATCGTCCCTCTGTCAGCTCAAGTAAGTTCTGCAAAGACAAATTTAGTACTGCAAATAGCCAGCTTATTGACTACAGTTTATACTTATATTGCTGAGATGTTTGATTCTCTTCTATAGCGGATTTTCAAGTGTATTTTCTCAAGCAGCCTATCTTGTCTTTCTTTGTTGTATTAATAAACTACAAAATAATCTTATACCTTAATGTCATATGAAATAATCTGTCAAAAATTACATGTGACAAACTATTGTAAATCTCAGTCCACCTATTATAAATGGTCCGGTTTAAATGATACCTCCGACATTAAAATGGTCGAGTAATCTGTCTTGGTTCTTCCAGAGTTATTCATTTTAAATATGAACCATTAGATCACTACTTCAATAGAGATGTCATCATTAAAATAACATAAAGTAAAACGATAGACTATAATTTTATATTGTAAATTATGATAATATTTATTGAAGATTTTGTACATATTTATGCAATTGTATGAATTGAATCTAATTAAAGAACTTGTCTAAACTTTCACCCAAATGTGATTCGATTTCAGCATTGACTTGTTGTACCAGTTTCTCAACACGGACATCGTCATCTTCCATAAGTTCAGCAAGGAATGAGATACTTTCAGCCAAGAAGAGAAGCCACTCTTCACCAAGACGAATATAGAACTCCTCAATACACTTCAATGCAGCTAATCTGATTTCTGGATTGTCTTCTCTTGTCTTTATCAACACCTTGTAATTCAAAGGCTTCCAAAGAGCATCATTAGAGACGGTAGTAGCCATCTGACCAACACAGGATACAACATAGGTGTTCATGCGGGCAAGATAGTCAGCACTGGTGCCCTTTGTTGTAATCAGCATTTGATCAACCACGGGATCAAGAATCTTTTCAAACTTAGTGGCGTTCCACAAGTTATCACTATCGTACAAGAAGGATTTGCGGAGTGATGACATAATGTAATCCCAAAGAGAATCGATTTCTTGTTCTTCGTTCTTGTAACGTTCTAATCTCATGATGACATCGTCGATCAAGTAAGCATAATAAGGTGTGAAAATAGTCTTCAGCTTCTCCAAAAGTGCATCGGTAAATTTGTAGAAGAACAAAACACGCTTGAGACCGTCCTCAGAAACGTTGACACCATCAACAGCCAATTCAACAGTTGCCCAATCAACAACCTTCAAGAACAATGGCTTGAACAAAGTTTCGTTAAGCTTCATCACCAAATCAAGGAATGCAGAGATAATGGTGTCTTCGATTTCATTGATATCGGATTCAGAAAAGACGGCTGATTGAGCACGACGTACATCAAAACTAAGCAAAAAGAACTTGAATAACTGTTTGTAGTGAGAGGTCATGGTATCACGAGACATTGTACGGATGGCTTGAGAAACAACAGAGAAGAATGCAAGAGTGGAATCCTTACCATTCTCGATTGCATTATCGTAAAAGTTAAAGACAGGTGCTAAAAGAACACGGGGAGGAACATTGGTTGCAAGCTCAGTCAAGACAGATCTGGTCTTGGATTCAATCATTCCCTTTTGGCTGTGAGAAGCATCATTGACATAAATGGAAGGATGTAAAAGTCCAGAGAGAATCTTTGTGAGATAAGGACTGATGAAGTGAGGCAAGACATTAATGATGGTCTCCAAAGCACTAACAATACCAAGCTGAAGAAGAAGGTTGGGGCTTTCAGCCTTGACAGAAACTGATAAGAGCTCAGTGACAACAGGCATGAACTTGGGAAGATGGGGAACTGCACGTGGACCAATTTCACGACAAATAACAGTGAGAGAAACAAGACTTGAGATTTGCAACTGAGCATTATTAGAGCCAAGGCCATCGGGACCGGTCACTGCAGGAATGGCATCAGAGAATTGACCAGGATAGAGACTGCCAAGTAATTTGGCAATGGAGGAAATACAAATAAGAGCAGATTGCTTGTTGACAATACTGTTTTCTTCACCAGCCAAGCCTGCGGTTTCCTTCTCAAGAACAGAGGTAAAGTTCTTAATCATATCAACCAAAGCCTGTTCTTCACCTTCAGGAGCAGAACCCTCAAATGATTCCATCTTTTCATTGAAAATATTCATAGCCTTACGACGAATGGCATAATCATTGTGCTTAATAAGCTCACTGATAACTTCAATGAAAGCGTTCAATGGAAGTAAGGAGTTGACCTTGTCCAAAACATCATAGATGACCTTAAGAACAGCTCTCCAGAATTTAGTGATGGCAGGATTGGCATCTTTAGATACAGAATAGGTGTCGCGATACTCGGTATAATAGGTAACATTCTTCAAGATGAGCTCGACAGCCTGGAGGTATAAAGGTTGCATGGTCTGCTGGAAATTTTCAGTTGTGTTGGTTAATGTCATCACCTTACCCAAGAAGCCCTTTGATGTCAAAAGCTGACCAATGAAGTTGAGGGTAGCAAGCTTGTACTGTCGAAGTTGCTTGGCACTGTGCTCACTGACATTGAATAAGTTGGTATCATCCATGCTGACGTCTTCGGGTTTCTCGTTAGGAAGGGCAAGAAGGGAACTCAAAAGCTCTAAAATGGCTCTCATTTGTGTCTCGGGGCTGAAGTTCTGACAGATGATCAAGCTAAATTCAGTAAGAGACTCAGCATCACTGCGAGCACCCTTTGCAAGTCTTTCGGTAAACTTCTCCAACAAAAGCGATACAATGGCATACAAGAATTCATCTTCTCCCAAGGTATGAATGAGAACAGTGAAGAGACGAAGACGTCTGTGCTTGGGGATATGGAACAAAGCATCGACAAACACCTTAATAATAGGCTTGACTTCAAGGACCAAAGCAGCAGCATTGTTGTTGTTTGTCTTTCTGCTAGATACAACAAGGGGAGGAAGAATCTTTTCAAGCGTTTGCTGAATAACTTGGAAACTGTAGTTGTCATCCTGGCGGAGAACATTGGCACCCATAAAGGTGAATACCGGCATAATGTTATGCAAGACACACTCGGGGTACATTGAGGCAATGGTGGCCATGAGCAGCAATGCTTGGTTGTGTGTTTGAGGATTACCAGTAATACGGATGCACTGAACAACGATATCAACTCTAAGAGTTGATTCTTCAACATGGACGCCTCTTTCTTCAGCAGACTGGATTATTCTTGTGAGAGAAGACATGATAAGTTGATTGATATATTCAAGAGATACAGGGGAATCACGCAAGTCAGCATTGACCATGGCAGTAAAGACTTCAAACAATGGCTTGACAAGATTCTCGTCATGGCTAATTGTTTTGGATTCGATAAGTTCAAGTACAGTAACAAGTTCGAAAAGATCGACAGGTTTGGCCACTTCCTCAGCTGCGCGTGCACGTTTAGCCTTGGATGTAGTGGGTGTAATAGAAGCTCCGGTAAGAGCCTTAGCTGCAGAAGTAAGGACATCCTCAAACATCTTTGCAGGGATATCAATTTGTGCTAATACAGTCTTTGAAGCACGAACATCATTCTGCATACCGTTGGTTGCAATGTCAATGAGAGAAGAGAAAATCTTGTCTTGAGCGATAGAAGTAGCCTGGCTAAAGAACTCGGAGGTAATTTGCTGCAAAGCAAAACGGCGGGTGGAGATCTGCCATCCATCGTCATCTTCACCCTCAAGAGCATCCTTATTAGCAAGTAAACGGAGGAAGAGGGGAAGGGTGGTATCGGACTTGGCTCCCAAGCTGCTAGCATTTGAGGGCAAGAATGCACGGATAAGGTAATGGACCAAGTTGTTGCTTTCCTTATTACGAGGCTTGTTAAGTGTGTTCTCCAACAGAGGAGCCAAAGTTGCGAGTTTCAATGGACTCTCGACAGAGTCCAGCATACCAAGCATACTAATCTGGAGTTCAACAGAAGGTGATGCAATAACGTGGCGAAGCAAGAAATCCAAAGTATTGGCCATGCGAGTTTTGAAAACCTTGGACTTGGCATTTTCACAAGAAGAGAGATAGTCTTTGAACAAATGTATGGTATAGCTATGATCCTTAGAGATCTCATTGTTTCTATACCACAAAAAGTCAACAAGATGTGACATGTCATTTGAGCGAAGTGTAGGGAAGTTGACTTGCGTACCATAAAGTTCACTAGCACTGAAAACATTAAGCTTTCCAGATGATTTGGCTCCATTTTCCTTTGCATCATCAGCATTATAAACCTTCGGACCGTAGGGTAAGCCTTTAGAACTATAAATGGCATGGATATATTCTAAACAATGAACACCTTGAACACGAACAGAGTTGTTGACATCACCGAGAGTTGGGAATAAGGCAGGTACCAAGTTTTGGAAATCAATAGCTGTACTGCTCTTACTGTATTGCTCCAAGTATGAGGCAGTAACTTGCAAGGCACGTGCACGGACAACCTTTCCATTATCTAAATTCACAAGTCAAAACACAGAGCTCTTAATAATCAAAAAATAAACTTACCATTGTTTGTCCAAATACTTGTCAAGAAGCAGAGAATATCATCACGAAGGTGTCCTTTGATAAATTCGGTAATAGCATATTCAAATGAGCCTAAATGAGAGCCACCAACAAGAGTCTTAAAGAGTTTAATAAGGAATTGAGGATATTTATCGTCAGATGATTTAATGTTAAACCATTCAATGGCGCCAGAGCTACGTTTGGTGTTGACAGTTAGACCGAGCACTGTGAATTGAACAAGCTGGATAATGTCGGTAGTGGTAACCTTGTTGATGCTTCTAAAGCTATCAATGACTTGGTCGGAAGGTAATCCACTTTCAACCTTTCTGAATTCGGAAGGAAGCTCGCAGGTGTAAAACAAGTTCTTCTGTTTACCAATCAAGTATAAAATGGCATCCAAGAAGGCGGAGCTAAGACTGTGTTGCTTGCTTCCTTCAGACAAGACGACAGCATGCGACAAAACCAAGAGACCAACGCTATTTTCAGCAACCAAGTTGCTCTTTACCATGTTAACCCAGAGGTCAGTAGAAATGGTATCAGTGGATTTGGCTAAAAGCTTGATGAAGGCAATGTAATCGCCCTTTTCACCTTCCTTCAAAGAAGTTTTGAGATCATTCACCATGGACTTGAGTAGTTTAGAGTTGGCAGCTCCAGTTTTGGGAAGCTTCTTCACAAGAGCATTTTTGTTGGCAGTGGGTGCAACAAACATAAATACAGAGACGATGCGAGCTACAGATTCATCCAATTCAGGATGCTTTTTGGCAAAGTCACACAAAAGGAACTTGATGACAGAAACAGAATCCTTTGATTTGTATGCACCGTGTTCTTGCAAGATATCACTAAGTGCGGCGAGAATCTTTTCGGCAGGCACATGCTCCAATAGATGATGAGGTACATCATCAACGGCATAGGTCAACAATGGGCCAAAGCGTTCCAAGCATCCAAGGAAAGAGGATTCGAATATTTCAGGGGACTGAGTCAAAGGATTAGACTTATCACCGATGATGTCGACCAATTTCTTTACAGCAAGCAAGCGGTTCGAAGCAGAGGGACTATTCAAGCAAAGATAAAGAGTGGTGTTTGCTTCTTCGATGACTTGATGTCTAGTGCCCTTGAATGCAGATGATGTAAACTCGTATAGGCTCTTTGAAACCGATTCATCGGATAAGTTGGCAGCCAAAACAGAGTCAAGTTCTTCAACATAGCGCTGGGAGATAATGGCCAAGAGGGTTTGATAGCTTGAAATGTAATCTGTTCTTTCTTGCTCAGAGTTTTGAGACTTGACAAGCTCAAGGTAGTTGGAAATGATGGACTGGCACAAGAGCTTGATGTTGTCACTAGAAAGATAACTCTGTAAAGACAAAGACTCTAAAAGCTGAGTGTTTTCGGTTCCCTTGGCCATGGATGGAATAATAATCTTGAAGAATCTGTCAGTGGCGTATTTTTCGGTGATTTCAAGCATGGTTTTCTCAAAGTTAACGTTGCTAATCATCAAATTTGCATATTTTGAAGAAATACGCTCCAAGCTATTTTGGGATTGGCAAATATGAACAATAGTCAAGACACAATGGCTGTAGAGTCCTTTCTTGGAGTATTTGATCATTGTCTTGACTATTTCTTCAGCAGCCTTACCGTTAAAAGAGGCTTTAGAGGCTAATTGAGAGACAATCATATAACTTGCAAGCTGTAACTCTGGCAACTTCTTTGTTTTAAATCCATCAGTAAGATGAGGCATGAGAGCGATGGACATATCGTCGGTAACGGATGGAGCGAGCTTAATAAAATCAGTCAAGAGAGCAGCATAGAAAGAGTAAAGCGTTTGGAATGGAACAAGAGGTTTGACTGCCATATTACAAATGAAATCAAAGACATATCTGTTTTTCATCATTTTCTTGACAAGCAAGGATCGTTCAAGGGGCAGCTGACTCTTTTTGATTGGCAATAAGAACTCCCATGGTGATTTCGCTCTATTTTATTATTACAAGGAACCAATCAATCAATCAATAAATACTCTCTCTCTCTCTTTATAACAAAACTCTCCTCTAAACTTACTCAATATCAAGAATAGAAACCATTTTAACAAACGACTTTGTTTCATGGTAAGGTAATATGCACTTCAAAATCGATTCAACATTGAATTCTTGGATTCTAAAACGACGAATAAGATATTCCAATACTTTTCCGGCAGGTTTCAACAAGAAATAAGGTGACAACTGACAAAGGAACGAGTTGATGCTGCTATTAAGTTTAGCGTTTTCGTCGCTGGTCTATAACAAGTGTCAATATGTCTGAAATAAATGTTAAAAAACGAGTCAAGTAAATACCTGAAGAATTCTATCGACAGACTTCATTCTTTCGGAAAACAAAGTTGCTTCAAAGGCAGAGAACTTTTCATCGAGAATGACGAGTTCCATAATACCATTATAAGCGATTGAATAGATCGTTTCGAGATCTTGGTCTGCTGCCTCACGAGCAGTGAAGAGGAACGAGGCTTTGTATTTTCTCGAAGCGTCGCTTACATTACGTAGATCGAGAGTACCGATCTTTTTCAACTGTTGCTTCAAAGACATTTTTGTTGAAAAGGGTAAAGTAAAGAATTAAAAAAAAATTGCATTAAACTAAAATCAAGTAAATGGCTAAGCCACCTGTACACTTTGAAAGAATAACAGTCCTTTTGAATTACCTAATAAATGTGTGCCAAGCAGAGGTCAGATATACACATACACAATGTTTCGATTTACATGGCGACTTGTTAGATATTATATCCAAAATAGTAGTTTTGTGGGTTGTGGACAGTGCACTTTCAAGATTGGATATCATGGAGTTCCATTCTCGATTGGTAATCAGTCAATACTCTTCTTATTACAAGAAATTGTATGCTGACGAACTACTTTGAGTGGTAAAAATCAGTAGACGATATCGATGTAAAGGAAAGATTTCTTTTATTTGAACACTTATTTTGTAAAATTAAAGCTTTATTTTCTTGGGCTTTTTTTTTCCGAGATCTAATTATTCTATCATCAATTGTGAATTCTGATATTGTGGATTGTGTTACTTTTTTATCTTATCTCATCTGAAAGATGCTAGAAACTCGGCGTTATATTCAAATTGTAATTTTTATGAAAAAAAAGAATCTAACTACAATTTCTTGCTATTACATGTTGCTACTTCACAACTACTTACTTGGCTGGCCAAAAAGTAAGTAAACAAGTATCTGATTCATTATTGCACATTAAGCTCAACAGAATAATAATAACTTAAATGTTTTAAAAAACATATCATTTGGTTCTTTGAGATCTTTTTATGAATCTCAGTTGGTATCACAAAGCAGTTGGAAGAAAGAAAAAAGTTTTTTATTATGATCAGATTACAATTCTCCTCTTGAACTGAACGTCTTGTGTGTAAACTTAATTGCTTCATATAACGGAAAGTTTCGTTCATATTAAAGCTAAAGTGTGTAAATTAGCAACAACTTGTACAAAGCACTGACTTGACACTTGAACTTTACTTATTTTTGTGGCGTTTGATCATTTTGGATGATTGATCATCTTTCGTCGTACTACACCTATGTTCTCGATTCTTTACAAGGTCGTTTTTTTATTGTATATTGTTATTATATAATTTAAATTGAGATTTTATAGCAGAGTATTTACTCGTTTGCCCCTTGAAATGGCTTTACTGAGAAACTCTGTCGTCTTTTTAAACCCCAAGAGATTCATATTCCTCCATGTAATAATTTACTACAGCTTGATGTGCTATTCATTTTTTTAACGTATCTAATCAATAGCGCAATACCACATTTTAAAATGATGTTATATGCCATCTTCTTTTATCATTGGAATTGGGATTACGGGGACCCACGAAGAGATCTTGGAGAGATATGTTGCACGAATTTTGCCTCATGGTGTCATGCTACTTATAATCGATGAAACAAAAAGTGCACTTTTTTTTTATATCATTTGTAATATGTTTGGTTGAGGTATCAGAGTATTTAGTAATGTCATGCTATAAAAACACAATGCAGATATATGCAATAGTAGCCATAGTGCTGGTATCCAAAGTAATGAGAATAAAGTATAAATAAATATATATTCGTAATGTTATAAAAATAACTTGAAATACCATAAGCTTACATTCGTTTGAATATACAATAATTTTAAAAAATAATGAGAATTATTATTAAGTTTTATTAAAACATAGTAGATCATTTGTCTTTTGTTTTAGTTTCTTACATTTCTACTCGTATTTATAACGAATATACTCGTTCCTCGAATCATAAATCCATCCATGAAAGGAATAATAGGAAAAATACGAAATTAAAAAAATATACACACAGTGCCTAAAAAGTGCTACTCTTTCTTTTTAGAGTTCCTGTTTGGCTTAACCCTTTTTTAGTTATGCCTTCTAAATTCAGCCTCCACTTCTCTCAAATAAATTACACAATTGATCGGAGGTTACTTCTCTCAAGAGATCCTGGACAGTCCGGCAATCACAAGACTTTTGCCAATGACCTAATTCTGCCACTAAATGCTACAAGATTAAATTTAGACCAAGTAGGGTGACCTACTTGCAAAAAAACCTTTTAGTTTTTTTTTTTCGTTCTTCTTCTTTTTTCCTCTTCTCTTTACACTTGCAATATTAAAAACACATTTATACATACATTTTCATCTATATACACATATACCAAAGTATAAACAATTATGTCCACTACAGTAGCCTTGTCCTCTGAAGGCGTAAGTTCTGGCTTGGCAATATTACCTGTGAAAGATTCATTTCGACATTCATTCGGATCTCAATCTTCTTCAGCAACGACAACAACTACAACTACGACAACCAGCGCTTCAAGTCGAAGACTCAGCGCTGCAAGCTCGGATATTAGTATCGAAGGAGACTTGGAGCAACAGCAAGCTCAAACTACAGAAGTAGAACAAATTGTAAATTGTAAATATCTTAAATCTAGTAAACAAAATAAATCATTATACCCCGCTCTAAATAAAAATCTCATTTTAGCTACTCGTTCTACGCTTACATCCTTATCACCCTCATCACGATTTTTATTATCTGGAGCAACAACTTCTGAGAATTTCAGAAATCAAGTCTTGTTTCGGTTTTACCCCAGTTCTCATCAAAAATCATTGTGTGACCCCTTTGCCAATACCAGCACCAATGATTTGACAAAGCTAATGTCCTCGAGCCAAGAATCTCTCTTGACGTTCGACCCTTGGTGTACATCATTACAAAATGCACTTGATAACCCAATATATTCAGACTTGATGGATAAATATGAACAGCATCCTCCATTTGCATTTAAAAAGAATTGGAAAAAAAGACATTTCATTTTAATGGAAAATGCTATTCTGATATACAAGCCAGAGAAAGTAACAGAACCTGCTCGAGAGCATTTTATATTGACTGAAGACACTGTTGTCTTTGCCACCGAAGATTTTAAAAAAGGTTATGTTATTGAAGTCAGAAAACCACTGTCTAAATGGTATATCCGGTGCGACACAGCTAAACAAATGAAAACCTGGTTAGAATTGTTGAAAAAAATTGTTGCATGCATCAAAATTGGTTACAACGACGTTTTATCCTATCAAGTATTGACATCATTCACATTAACCGATGATTACAAGATACTTATTCCATGGAAAATGGCAGAAGAAAAAAGAAGACATCGTCAGAGTTTACCTCCAGCAACAACACCAAATACAGCAATGACTTCTATTCTGAAACGCTCAAATTCACACAAACCAAGGCTTTCTCTTACTGATATACCCGGTTGGGAATCAACACTTCCACCAGCAATGCCTCCCCCACGCTCGAAGCCTCCGTCTGTACCACCACCAACATTACCTACGGTTTCCGAGTGATTATTTCCCTTATAAATCTTTTTTTGTACATTATTTCCCTATTTAAAGTCCCCCTCTTTCTCATCATCTCGTACAGGCCTTTACTTTTTTACAAAAACAATTGTCCATATCTTTTCTCCCCCAACAATTTAGTATATATAATTAGTCTAAAAAGTTTATCTTTTTGTTTGTCAATACTATGTTTAACTTTCCTTCTTAAATACTTTTTACATAATTCCTTTAACTGAAAATAAAATTCATGTATCACTTATACAATCCAAGTAGTTAGAACATATGATTTCAAAGATTTTATACGTGATCAATAATTCAAGATACGCTCCCTCCTTACTGTGTGAATCTCATTATAAATACAACAATTCTCATTCATTAAAAAAGAAGTATATAGTTAATCAGCAAAAAGTGAAAGTAAATTGTTTTTCCGTTTTTAATTAAAACACATTCTCGTTGAATAATGAAAGCTATGCTGGAAACTGAATATTTAAGCATCATGCAAAGTATATAAAAAAAAATATGTCGTTAGCTTAAAAAGTAATTTCGATTTATAAATTGTTTTAAAAAAATACCCATATTTTTTTAGCCTTATTTTTTCGTTACTTTAAAGCTAAATAAAGAAGGTGTATCTTCTTTCTTCGAAATCGAGAAACTTCGATATAAGTTTAAAAAATGTGCAAACATTTTCGTTACACAAGTGACCTTTTGGAATTAGCTTGAGAGTATGTCTACTCCATCTAGATTGCTGTATTGAAACGGATAAATAGATAAAATTATGTGAGTAAAAACGTGAAAATAGAAATAAAGCTTTGAATAGTTTAGTTTTGATTGGTCAATTCGGCCATTTTTTTACCTTTTTGGTAGTGCGTTGAACCATGGAGCAGTGGAAAGTATTTAGTGGTGTGGGCTTTCTTTTTGTGGTAGTGACATGTAAAACGCTTAATATAATGGATAAAACCCAGATCAAATTGGGGATGTTATAAAGTACTATACTTTTTATGGGATTTCGGGGGGAATGCGATTGCCAAGCACCAAGAGGATGCTTACGTCTTCTGGAGATCCAGTGCAATTTCTCAAATATAAAAAGTTGTAAAGTTCTGTCAACTTTATAATATAGGGTACAAAAAATTATCCAAGTTGGTTCTTTGCCTTTGAAATAGACAATTTATTTGCATTATAATGGGAGCCATAAAGTGTTGATTTACGGGATTAGATTGTGTGTCTAATAATGAGTTTCTGAGAGAGATCGGTTAGAACCGAGAAAAAGCCTTTTCTAATCTGTAATATCGAGATTCACTTCTTATAATATATGTATATGTATGTAAATGATAGTTGTTTATATATGTATAAATTACTCATATATGGACAATAAGTAATAGCTCCATTTAAGCAATTTTTCATGCAGTCGGGATCAAAGTATAACCGTAGTGGTCTAAATAACTTGATGCATTTAATGAAACTGGCTTCTTTCTCTAAAAGTAGTTTGATTAATAATTCAATTTAAAGAATGTTGATTAATAGAAGCTTTAATGGATATCGATTATGGTATTTGGAATATAAGTTTTTTGTGAATTTTGATCCAGGGGAGTTTTTTTAAAAAAATAAATGTCGAACACATATAAAATAAAATATCTTAAACCAATAAGAATCGAGTATCATGCAATTACCCAACAAAGCAAGGAACCAGAAAACTGCAAAAAGCTACTTCTATTCCATTTGTAGAGTAGAAATAGGTTTGAGTATAAGGTTATCGCCTGTTTAACTTATAGTCAGATTATTAGTCAGCCGATAAAAACTATAAAGTGAGCTCCAATGATTTCTATAGTTGCATGAAGAAAAAGAAGTGTAATGATATCATACTTCTAAATGTAAATAAAGCAGGACAACATGTTTCTTCATTCGATCAAATATTCACATATAAAACTATAATATATATAAGTCTCTTTTGATTTATATGAATCAAGATGACACATTATGACTGATTTGAATTCACAAATATATGAGAACCTTTTTCTTTTTTAGTGAGCAATCCATAATCTGATATGGACAGTTGCACTCAACTAAATGACTTCTACTTTCTCAATAAATATATTTTTTTAATGTTTTAATGTAAATATACCTCCCTCTATCATAATAGAGGGAAGAAAAGAGAAAAATAAAAAATAAAATTACTACTAATCACGGTATATTTCACCTTATTTTCCACTGTAAATGCCAATTCAGGTGAATGAGCATTCTTGTAATCGAAATATCCTAAAAATACAGAGAAAATGTTTTGAATGTTTTTTAGTTATGTATAGCATCAACATGAGTCATTAGTGCTTCTACTGTTAACTTTTTGATGACTAATACCAAGTACATAGATCAGTTAGCAAAATGAGAAAAAATTAAGGGCTCCTAGCTAAGTTATTCTTTCATCATACTCTCATCTGGCTTATATACTCAAATTACTTTATAATCTAAAAAGAAATATTTTTGACATATTGTTACTTGAAAGATGCAATTATCATTGTTGCTTTTAAACCGTATCATTTACTTTTAAATATATTCAAAATCATTTTAACGAGCGATATCAAACTCTGCTTTTTAACGATGAAAGCTAAAGGCGTGTATAAAATATAGACATGTATTAGTACATCGAAATAGAGACAATAGCAAGACCGGAAGATCACACAGAGCATTTTCTCAATTATATATATAAAGCGTCCATGTCATGAAAGTGAGATCCATAAAGGATACAGTTTCCTTATCTGGTACTTAGAAAATTTGTCTTACAATCAATGGCGGGTTTTGATTGACTCGTTTTTAGTCATCCGACGCAAATACACACACGCGTATATGTATTTAAAGTCTTCCTTTCTGTTTAATTTACTTTTCTTTCTTGTACACTTCACTTTTTTATTATTCAAACAACAACAACAAATGGCACGTTTTATTCCTTATTCAGTTGCAATGCTAACACCCTTCAACAAGGCGGGTAACCTGGATACCGCATCTGTACCAGTTGTTGTAAAATACTACTTGGACCAAAAAATTCCTGGTTTGCTTGTTAGTGGTACAACAGGTGAGCAGCACTGCATGACAATTGATGAACGTAAACAGCTCTATGATCTGGTCGGAAAGGCCGCTGATGGAAAGTGTCAGCTTTATGCTGGTGTTGCCGCCTTCAAAACAAATGACGCAAAGGAGTTAGCAACTGCTGCCAAGGACGCCGGTTTTGATGGTATTATGCTTGGTTTTCCACCATATCGTATCCCTTCACAAAAAGAAGCCGAACTTTATATAAAAGAAGTAGCAGAAAGCGCAAAGGGACTCCCTATCTTCCTTTATAATAACCCAAAACGTAATGGATTTAAGGTGGAGCCAGAAACTTTTGTTCGTATCGCTAAATCAGTCGACAACGTTCTTGGAGTAAAAGAAACTGGTGACCCAACATATGTTAAGAGAATGAAAGATGGTTTGGGTAATACCGCAAGTTCATACACATTCTTTACCGGAACCGATTCCAGTTTTATTGATTGGTACACAACACACGGCTATACAGGCATTACATCGATTGCTGGAAATGTTTATAACGAGGAGATTAAGAGTATCGTAGACCATTTATTGAAGGGTGAAACTGATCAGGCCAAGAAGATTATGGAAAGTATTGCACCTGGAATCGAACTTTTGGGAAAGGAGGGAATTCTTCAGAGCCTCAAATATATCTTGCGTAAAAAGAATGTTCCTATTGGCTATTGTCCCTCTCCACTCATGGATGTTTCTGATGAAACTAAACTAGAGTTGGATAGAGTTTTTTTGGCTTAAATCATAAATAGCATATCAATATAATAAATCACCATTTTCTCCTCTTTACAGTTTTCTTTAATAAATAAGGCATAAGCTTATTTTTTAACGCCCAGATTCTGCAAGATTAAATTGCCGATTATTCACTATTTTTGGAAATATTCCAACTTTATAATCTTTTTTTCCTTTGATTTGGGATATGATACACTTTTTCCGGTATATTTTGTCGCTGATTTTGGGTTAGGTGTCGCTCAGTGCGAAAAAAAGCCTGTGATTCAAGGTTTAGTATAAGTGTACTTTAGATCCAAACATGTTAGTAATTCCCAAATTAAGAACGCTCTGGAAGTCCTTTTTTTTTGCATCGTGAGAAAGAGTGAAGCAGTTGATACACTTCAAAGAGCTCTCGGGGTATCACAAAACCTAAACAAAGGTTTATCAAGTGCAGCTTTTGTTTCTTTTTCCAATCAATGATTTAATTTATGCAGAAACCAAATAAAAAAACGTTTGTTGCTGATATTAGAGATGTGTAATAACTTTTTATTGTTTTATTTAGAAGATAGTAAAGCTTCACCCAAACATTAGTTTCCTGTTGGGAAGCATATCAAAAATAAATAAATAATAATGAAGCTTATTTACTACGAACTTTAGTAGCCAATTCGAAACGCTGGATATAAAATGTACTGATGATGGTAAGAATCGATATCACAGCACAAGAAATAAATGCATAACGAAGGGCAGTTTGATACGAATCTAAAACAATGTCTAAAACGTCAGGGGGGAGAAGACTGCGCACTTCTGTCATTGATTTACGAGCAATCTCAATATACTATGTATAGAAGATCAGAAAATTAATACGTATGCGTGTATTTTTTTTTGGGTATTCAAATTTACCTCTTCAGCATTAGGACCAGTGATTTTTGCAGTTAAAATATTTTTAACAATTGATTGAAATATAGCAGAAGTTATTGATATTCCATTTACACCACCGATAGAACGGAAGAGATAAGACATTGAGGTAATAGTTGCCATTTCTAAAACAGAATATGAATTGAGTTGTTTAGTTCTATATACATAAACTTGTAATCTAATGAGAAAATGATCTGAATTTTACCTGCTATGCCTACACTTGAAAGCATACTAATAAGTGTTGTTGTTATAAGTATACCTGAGGTAAAACCCTCGAAAAAGAGACAGGCGATAATAAAAACAGCTGATGTGTCTGATGTCCAAAGGCAATGTCCAAAGACAGACAAGAATGCCCCAAAAGCAGCAACGATGGTAAGATTGCGATACTCTCCAGTACGTGACATGTATATTCCTGATAGTACTGACCCTGAAGAAGATGCCACTACCTTTGGTAAGAAAAACAGACCAGCTGTTGATGCTTTATAACCAAGTAAACCCTATTTTTCTCTGTTAATGTACTTCAAATACATTTATTGTGTAATTAATTTACCTGAAAGAATATAGGCGTTATATAAATAAGGGCTGTCGAACTCATTATACACCAAAGGTTTGTCATACTACAAGCAAATGGTGTTTGGCTAGAAATGATACTCCATGGCATAATAGGAAATGTCGAGAATTTAGCTTCCACTAAACAAAATGCAATAGCAAATATAATAGACCCAATCAAACATCCTACTACAACGGGATCCGACCAAGGTCTGATATTTCCACCAAGTGTGGTAGCCAGTAAAAATAGTACCACAGCAGATACAATGGTAAAGGCACCAGCATAATCAATCTTTTTGATCTTCTCATAGATTGATTCTCCTGAATTCTCATCTAAATTGTAGTTTCTTAACAAGAAAGTTGATACATAAAGTGGTAAGACGAGTAATGGTAAATTAATATAGAAACAATAACGCCAACCCAAAGATTCAGTAATGAAACCACCAAGGGGAGCACCAACAACTGATCCAACCTACGTGTAAAAGTTTCGTTTATATATATATATTTTTTTTCATCATCCAAGTGTATTATTTTGTTTTCTTACAGCGTAAGCAATATTTCCATAGCCTTGATATTTTCCTCTTTCCCTTAAAGGGACCAAATCGCTTGAGATAACTGTTGTCATACTTTTTATATTCATGAGATTCTTCTGCTCGAAAGTTACAGTGAATGAAGATATATCTTTTATATATTTACCAATTGAGTCCACCTCCTCCAATTCCTGCAATTCCTCTAAACCTCATGATGTAAGTATCTTTGTTATTTTATTCTTTTTTTTTTTATTCCTTTCCATCACTAAAAGAGCCTAATCATCTTTCATTATTTATACACACCTGGATATTACCAGCATCCACATGTTTGTTGCTGCACCACACATAAACGATCCAATGAAAAATACACTTCCTGCGAACATGATGGCTGATTTTCTTCCAAAAACATCAGAAATACGGCCATCTATGAAACAAGAGGCGTGTTAGTTAACAATGGAAATTTAAAGCTACGTTTTTATCAGGGGTATGTGTTTGTCACTGTACAATTATTCC
>VCJI01000938.1:0-22531 GCA_024139395.1 Backusella morwellensis | reverse complement strand
AAAAAAAAAAAAAAAAAAAAAAAAAAAAAAAAAACTTATTTTGAAAAATTAATCAAATTGTTCAAGTGCTTTCGTCTCTAGTAGTCACTGTAAGATGTGGAGTATGTGAAGTAGAAATGAGGCCAATTTCAAACTTCATAGTACAGAGATGTGTCCAAGTGCATTTTTAATAGGATGAGTATCAACATTTTGACCATATAATAACATTTTACTACACTGAAAAGCTGTCGAATACCCCCATAGTTAAATGGGATATATACTGAAGTACAAACTGAACAAGTGATATTTTAGATATTGGAATACGTTATGATACGGATTTTCTATCTTTTTTGTAGGTGCAATAAGTATATGGCAATTCACAAAATGAAATATAGCATATTGGGCTAGAGCTATATTGATATTCGGTCTCTATAGACTTTTGGCATGAAAAGAATGTCAGAATAAAATAAATTCCAAGTTGGGATCTCTCTTTGACAAAAAAACACTGATTTTACTGTGAAGAAATATTAAGTGACATAAAATGTTTGAAAAGATAAATAAAAAACGATTAAAGTATGCAAACATTAGATTTCTTGTCACATTTTGGAAGCACTATGCTTGCATTGTGGTGAACACAGCCTCCAATATATAAGCTCCCCCTCTCATCACACTCCATCAGTTACTCTAAAAAATGCCAAGTCTGGTGGCTTTCCTCTAATCCGGTTGCCTTGTAGTTGATAATCTTGTAGATACTAATGATAGTGATGTTACCACTAATGCCAAAAAGGATACTTTAAAAGGTACCTACTAAAGTCTTTCTTTAGCCTATATCCATTTTTATTGGCCTAATTATATGCCAATAACGATGATAGGTTTCATTGAAAATACAACAAGCGACGTATGTCCCCCATATTGCTTTCTACCTCGCTTGGATGTCTATTGGCTGCTGAAGTAAAAAAAAAAAGCAGTTTCTATATTTGGGACCGTGTATGAAAATTGATTTTTAATATTTATATCGCGCATTTTTTTTTGGTTTTCTCTCTTCTCTTTTGAATAAAGGACCTGGTCATCTAAATATAATTCGGCAATAAACAGTTATGCTCTTATTGTATATGATATTCTCTTCTTCAGTGCCTCTTTTTTTCCCAAATCATTTATTTTCTTAGTTCCTTGGATCTATTGAATAAAACTTAAACTAGTGTTGTACAAAACTTCACTTATCTGCAATACATTCTCTCTTTCACATTTTATTATTCTTCAACCTCTAATGATTTTATTTTCACTGCTTATTTAGTTTATGTTTTTTATGTAGTTTTCTTATTCTTGTCAAAAAGGGTTAAAGGAAATTTGGAGCTTAACTCGCTATCGAGTGAATCTGGACGGCTTGAATTAGCGTGTTTAATAGTACAAATATATCTCTTATCGTAATGCCATTCTTAAATATTGATAATTTTATTCAAAGTTGATAAGATGTATTTTCGAGAAATAAACGGGATAACTAATAGCAATCTGTTCCGTAAAAGAAAGCCTTCTTTTTCAGGATGCTGTCATTTTTTACAAAACGAGTATAGATGAGTGTGTGAAATATAGGTCACCAGAATAGTCTGGACAACATGATAAATAATGACAACAGTCAGAATTGCTACGTCTCTTGTTTCAACAGATGAATAAATAGAGTGAAGTGTGTGTGTGTATCTCACGGACGAATTTAGATAAAGTTCCTTTCAAAAATACTATGATCATTACAAAGGAGGCGACGAAAAAAGCACTAAACTTTAAAAAACAGAGTCATAATGGGATCGTTTTTTTTTTCTTGTATCACTGATTAAAAAAAAAGATCTGTTTTCGCACGCCAGTAAGTATAGTTTTTAAAATAGCTGTTTAGGTTTATTTTGTGTACCATTTTTCATGTAATAAAATAATTTGATTGGCTCTAGATGACAAATGCTTTACTTTTTTACAGTAGGGAAAAATTTCCCTTTTGTTGATTGGGTAATAATAATTCCTTGACATTTCCTTTTTTTTTTCTCCTCTCTGATTGTATATAAATACACGCCTTTTAGTCATTCATCAAGCTTTTCTTTTTTTTTTCTTCTTCTTTTTTTTTCTTACTCATTTGTAAATAAAAATACATATGTCTACTATTTCAAAGCTCGCACAATTCGGCAAAAAGCACATCGCCAGAGGTATTGGTAGATCCACTGAACTCGTTGTTGAAAAGGCAAAGGGTACCTATATCTACACCACCGAAGGCAAGAAGTACCTTGATCTCACCACAGGTATTGGTGTGACAAATACCGGTAAGTTTTTATCTTGGATTCGAAATAGAGAAAAGAGGAACACTTGTATTTATTCAAATGAATGATAGGTCACTGTCACCCCACTGTTGTCAAAGCTGTTCAAGAACAAGCTGCCAACCTCTCCCACGGTCAAGTGAACATTTTCTTCCACAAGCCCATGCTTGATCTTATTGACGGCCTTTTACCCAAGATGCCATCTCCCAAGCTCGACACCTTCTTCTTCTGGAACTCTGGTGCCGAAGCCGTCGAAGCCTCTATTAAGCTTGCCAGACAGGCTACCAAGAAGCAAAACATCATTGTCTTCCAGGGTTCTTACCACGGTCGTACCTTTGGTACTATGTCTTTGACTACCTCAAAGACCGCTTACAGTGCCGGATTTGCTCCTTTGATGCCTGGTGTCCATGTCGCTGCTTATCCCTACTATCAGCAATGGAGTGTCCACCAAAAGGATCCCAAGCAGTTCACTCCTGAATGGTGCGGTGATGAGGCTCTTCGTCAGCTCGAGATCTTGTTGAAGCAACGTTCTGCTCCCGAAGATACCGCTGCCATCTTGATCGAACCCGTTCAAGGTGAAGGTGGCTATGTTGTCCCTCCTAAGAGTAAGTAATAAGAGAAAAGAGAGTAAGTCGTGAAATAGCTGACTTTTGGGTGAATTAGACTTCATGCGTGGTTTGAGAGAAATCTGTGATAAGCACAACATCTTGTTGATTGCTGATGAAGTCCAGTCCGGTTTCGGTCGTACCGGTAAGATGTTTGCCGTCGAACATTTTGATGTTGTTCCTGATATCATGGTTATGGCCAAGGGTATCGCTTCCGGATACCCTCTCTCCGCTATTGTATCACGCAAAGAGCTTATGGACAAGCAGCCTCCAGGATCAATGGGTGGAACCTACTCGGCAAGTTTTAAAAAGGAGAAAGAAGATGAAAAATTAGAATGCTAACATTTGTCGTTTTTAGGGTAATGCTGTTTCTGTTGCAGCTGCCAATGCTACACTCGAAGTTTTCGAGCAAGAGAAGCTCTTGGACAACTGTAATGCCAGATCCGAGGAATTCTTCAAGGCTTTCAAAGAAAAGATTCCCGCTCTCTTGCCCCAAGGTGTTACCTGCGATGTCCGTGGTAAGGGTCTTATGATTGGTTTGGAGTTCATGGGCGTTCCTTATGGTTTCGCCAACAGCGTTGCCGCTGAGGCTTTCGATCGTGATACCATTGTCTTGACCACTTCCATCTACGAGACTCTTCGTTTGATTCCCCCACTCAACATCACCAAGGAAGAGACCGAGTTGGCTATTAGCAAGGTCATTGAGAGTGTCGAAGCTGCTGCTAAGAAACTCAAGGCATAATTTTAATTTCAATCAAACTTTCCTTTATCCCCTTTTCATTTATATGTGTTTTCGTGTTTGAATGTTCAAACTTGTAATTAGAAAAAAAAATAGTTTTGCATTAGTAAATAAAATTATTCAAGACATAAACACAGCGATAGAACTTTTAATCCACAACAAGAATGGCATTATATTTACTTTACAACATACACGTACCCCCTTCAAAACAAAAAGTATTTTTCATCTTAGTCTTTTCTTTTAATGTGCCTACTCTACTACATTATGAAACCCAAATTTAGGTATGGATAAATCAGAACTGTCAAAAATTTGACTGGTCATAGACCACGTGAGCTACTACTATTTAGGCATTTTTCCCAGTGCATGGTTCGTACAGTAAAATCCGGGATTTAATATAGATCGAAGATGCTGTTTCCAGTGTCCAAGTATGTATCTAAATTATAATAATACATTGGTATAGTCAGTATGACTATCAGTTAAATCCGATACTGTGTTTTTATAGACTTATTCACGACCTTGATAGACATAAAGTGAATGGGAGTTTAACAATGTCCATTGATGGACATTAAGCTTTAGATACACTGAACACAATCCATAATAATGGATGTTATTACATCATTCAAGAAAGAGTCAATCCCGAGAATAATGAATTAATTATAATTATGGGACGCTGTGTCTTCATTTTTTGCTACTGTATGTTCATGCACATTAATTATTGGTCTCTTTAAAGAAGATAACTGTTTATTTTTCGTTTTATAATGAAGAGCACACATCTTTTATTATTATTATTATTATTATTATTATTATTATTATTATTATTATTATTATTATTATTATTATTTCTTGATATCCCTTAAAAAATGATCAAGATAGAATGAAGACAACTCCTAGTAAATAGATGCTATCATGCCATGTTAAAGCGTTTATTTTAATTGATAAAGTAATTATTCAGGATGCACCATTATTTTCATTGTTAGATTTATGTGGCCGTTCTAGTTCATTGTTGCTCCCCTTAAAGTGATGAAGGTATTTAAAACGATTAGTTTTTCTTCTTCTTCTTCTTCTTCTTCTTCTTCTTCTTCTTCTTCTTCTTCTTCTTTCTTCTTTCTTCTTTCTTTATCATTTTCTATTATTATTTATCGTTTTAATGTGAAATACAAACCAAACTTCTTTACCCACGAGAATGCTATCATCTTCCTTAAGGCTCTATAAGTATAGTCAAGTGTGATCTAAAGTAATAAATAGTTAACAATCAATACCATTATCATTTATAGGAAAAGTGCTTTTGTAATTGAGAAAACATCGGTTTTATTCCATGGAGGTTCACTTTGCTCTTCACAAAATAAAAGAGTGATGAAACACAGAACAATAAAGCAGGTATTAAGTCTTTTAAAAGTGAAAAGGTAGCTACATTGACAAAGTTTCTAAAGTCTATATTACTAAAGTCCAGGTTTTACTGTAAATATTTTTCCCTTGTAAAATAGGTTCACAACTATTTATGTTTTTCCTCTAAAAACAGTGCTACTTCCTGAAGAGGTTCACAAGAAGCTACGAAAGGCTATTAAATTTGCTAATTTCCCTGTCCAAGACTTTGAACAGGACTATTGTATGTGGTTTGAATTCTATTTGTATTTGTGGTTTGTACTTATTCATTTATTGATACAAATCCAATGAAGCATAACTATTACAAGGAGGAGCAAGTTGAAAACCTCTATGCTACCCCAGCTGGTACCATCTACTTGCTTGATGGTTTTTTATATACAACGTGAGAAAGGCCCTCCCCGATGGGAAGGTGTCGTCTATCAGACATAAGGTTTTTGGCGACGTCGACACAAAAATTGTCAGTGCTATAAACATTCTGGTATTCTCATTGAAAGAAAAAATTATCCAGATGAAGAGATGGTTAGATGTTAATAAGATGCTTCTTTAGATAAATTGAAGTGTGGCTTTTACTCCATTGTTAAATCCTTTTCACTTATTGAACCCTACAATTTATCACATCACTATTTCCACTATATGAGATTTTTATATTCCAATTCATATTCGACATTTTAAAATAGATTTGAAAAATTGACTACCTTTTTTTAGCAACAGGAATCCAATACCTCTTTCGCAAAATTGGATCGACGTGAGTACAAGCCCTTTTACAGTAGACCCTCGCTTGTTGCAAGTGGATATGTGGACTAAAAAACTGGATCAAAAAGTGGTGACTGCAAGAAAACGAAAGGACTTTGCCTTACATTTCTTAGAGGGGCCTCTACTTGAGTAGCGCTTACCAAGGTTCTGTGCTTTGCTTTGCTTGTTAGTTGAAAATTGGTAATATGGTTGTCATATGCATATTCATTGATGTGATCAGCTTGTCTATGCTTACGAATCGCACCAAAAAAAGGCCTTGTAGACAAAACGGTGCACATGTTGGTTTACGGTCTTGTTTTGGGCAGTTCTAAGAGTCACGGTTCTGTAGCCATCCTCACGGATACCTCCACCCAAAAATTCCATTTTCTGAATAGTGAATATCCAGCAGTCATCAGAAGCAATGTACAGTGGTCCTTCACTTGTTGCATACCCCGTTTTCTTACAGCCCCAGCTCTTCGCAACAGTTTTTTTGTGATTTTTTTGAGAAAAAGCAGTTTAACCACCATGTTACCCATGTTCGCCATCTTTGTGGTGATAAGGAGTCTTCTTGGGCTGATCTTACAAATTGCCCAGTCGGAAACTTCCCTGACTATAATCTGTTCATCTCTGGAAATTTCAAAAGAAAGGATACCCGTGAACAGTTAAATTTTTGATAGTTGTTCAATCGACCGAGGGTGTTCAAAAGATAAAAATTATAGCTGATAGAAATTGAAAAAATTGTCATAAACAGCGTATTAAATGTATTTTCGAACCTTGTTTACATTTTGGTATGACTACTTTTCAATATGACTTTACTTTGAAGATTAATGGATTTCTCTTTGAAAGGCCCACGCTAACTTTATGTCGACCTATACGACAAGAGTACTAAAAAAACACAGTATCTACAGAGTGCATACATTTGTTGCAAAATGTTTCCGCGTCCCAGTTCACGAGCATCTACGTCAAGACCTTACTCTCTTTGTGTACAACAACAAAATGACAACTGACGACTATATATGGCCTAATCTGGTTGTATTACAGTCCCTCCCCTCACTAAATAATAATCCACTCATATTATAATGTTCCTGGCTGCTTTTTTAATATAAAGAATGATCCAAATAGAATTGTGCAGAACTGCTCTTATCGCAGCCATGCCAACATTACAATTATCACTACTATTTATGGTAACATTTACTATTTTAGCTCTATTATAATCAAAGATAAACGCGTGTCGATTGTGCTTTCGATCATTTTAGACATTTTTAGACATTTAAGATTCAAGTTACAGGTACTATTTAATGCGCAAATGCTAATTTCAATCTCTTTAAGAAAAAAAAATTCGCTTTATATTAGCAAAATGCTATAAATAACGTTGATGCTTTTATAAAATTTTCAATAAAAGTTCGGTTAAATAAGAATTGAGATCTGTCTTCAGTTATCGCTTATTTATTTAATCACATGAATAGCACAAAGATAGGCATACAAGTTCTCACCTCAGAGTTTGTAAAGGGGGAACACGTAACTTAAAACACAGAAACGGAGCTTTCTTTTGATAGAATGTCTGTTGTCGAAACAGAAGAAGCAAAATAGGATTTATTTGTCATGTTAGTACCAATTGAAGTTTGAACAGTAAAATATTTCAGGATCTGCATTGACAATTGATAAATTCGATGTCGGAATATCATTATTTTAGTAATAAGATGTAAAGAAGGACAGATAAAGTTTAGCAATAGACATTTTTTTTCAGTTCCGTAACCTTGGATTTCACACGTGTCAAATGAGCCATTCTTGTGTGATTTTTCTTTTCTCTTCTTTCTAGAAGCCTCTGTTTAAAACAATCGGCACTGCTATAAACTCATTTTTATGTGAAGCTTATCTCCTGGGATAAAGCTATCTTGTGATGAGATTTCAACCGTGAAGATGTGACGTGACACAATGAATGTAAAATCAAAATCAAAAAAATCACAATCGGGAATTAAGTATCCATATCTGGACCATTAATCAGCGATCACTTTTAATTGGGTGCAGAATTAGAAAATGATTTTGGTTGGATGCCATTATAAATGCGGGGAAACCTGGTCCTGGATGGGGTTTAGGGTGAGAAATTTCCATAATTAGATATCATAAAGAAGTAAGATAAAGTTTAATGAAAGAGCACTTTGCAAAAAAAAAGCTGTCAAAAATTTCAGGTAGTTTACCTATTATGACATATAAAAAAAAGATTGTGCTTTGATTACTCTACCGATTATATTAGATATTTTCCTGTCATATTCTGTAAAAAAGCGTATTTTTCAGTTTCTGGATTTCGTCATCATTTACTTTCCGTATGACAGATGACAAAGTAACATCATTTATGTAAACATCAGGGTGATCATGTTATCAATTTAGAGTAATCAAATCTTCTGTCATTTCCTGAAAATATGATATTTATATATTTATATTTATATTTATACAAACAAAAACATCTATGATCAGTGTAATTAAAGTTTTTTTTTTTCTTTTATTATCATTTTTTTTCTTTGCTACGTTTCAATTATTCAATTGAAGAGTTAATATTGTTATTACTACTGTTTTTGATTACAATCATATAAAGATTAATGCCATTCTCGCGAAAATAAAAGATGCATATATCTTTTTCCGATAGTTTTAAACAATATCTTAAACTTAGATAGCATTCGACTGTCTCTTATCTCTGAGCATTTCAATATTTATTGTTGTGTCATTAGATAGATGATATCCGGGATGATTATCCGTCCAAGATGGGCTCATGGTTACATGCAAAGTCATAGGCAGAGTGGATGATTCGGCTGAGAATTTAGACTAGCTCGTAAGCTCTTATGAGCCATGTAAACAGTAAATAATAAAACATTCCTTCTTTTAATTGTTGAGTTCTTAGAGTTCTGTATTAAACTCCATGTGCCGAATTTGGAATACGTTTAATTTTTATAGTGTCATATTGGAAAAAAAAAGCATATCTATAAAGGTAATAAAAACTATGTGGTGAGAATAGATGGTGGAAGATAGTACCCTGATTGGATTGAATTTTTGTCGGAATAGAATGTTTACGTGAGATAGCATCCTGATCAAGAAATATTCTGACATATGGTTCAGGTAAACATTTGTATAGTGTAACTAATATTTCCATTTATAACATATTCGCACGATAGTCTTTTTACCAAAATGTAATGGTTGATTTGTCAGAAGTAGTCCTCTGGGAAGTAGCGCTTGGTCATCGGACTTTGATATACTAACCTCACCCCTCATGTACCCACCATACCCCCAGTGGCGCATAAACACCACTGTCAATACTTTAATTATGGCAGCTAAAGCCTTTTTACAAGAGTCAACATATAAATTTCCAATTAATTATCTCTAATAAAGCATTTATTATAATAAATATCATAAAAAAATCATAAAAACCTACAAAAAACCGATAAAAAACTGCATGCCAGTCTTAAAACTGATTTTAACAGTAGATCATATTAAAGCAGCCATGACCGGGATTTGAAAATACACTTCTTTTGCTTGAACTGGTCTGAGGCTAGTAATGACAAATTACTCTTTATCGGTCTTAAACTACTCGTCCGACAGAGACCCCACTAAACCGCTTTGTTAGTCAATAATGGTTCTCATTGGTCTTGATTTGTCACTGAATTAACTTTTCGAATAAGTATATATATATCATGATATTTTTGACCTTTTACTTCTTTTTTAACTTATATCTCTTGAATTATATTTTTTTAACACCATTATGTCTGCTACCAAGGAAATGAAGACTGCTACTGCTTCTAGCACCACCCCAGTTGCTCATCCTTTTGATCAACTCTCCAGTGATGAAATGACTCAAGTTGCCACTATCACTCGCCAAGCTAAGCCTGAGGTCGACTTTGTCTTCAACACCATTACTCTTAAGGAACCCAATAAGGATATTATGCTTTCCTATCTTGGTTGGGATACTTCCAAGCCTCGCATCACCAAAGTTGAACGTGAAGCCCTCGTCATTGCTTTAGAAAAGAAGACCATGAAGTGTTTCGAAGGTGTCGTCTCCTTAACTTACAACACCCTCAAGACCTGGAACTACATTCCCGATGTTCAGCCTATTTTGACCATGGACGAAATGTTCGAAGTTGAAGAGCTTATTCTTAAGGACCCCAAGGTTCATGCTGAATGCCGCGAACTTGGTATTTCTGATATGTCTAGCGTTTTCTGTGATCCTTGGGCTATTGCTCGTCACATTGGTCACCCTGGTCGTGAGAAGCGTTTAATGCAAGGTCTTATGTACATGCGTACTTGTGAAGAGGATAACCAATATGCCCATCCTTTGGATTTCGTTCCTATTGTTGGTAAGTAATTTGGTATTAAAGTGATTAAGCGGTGGAAAAAATTAAGATTTTAATTTTCTTCTATTTTAGATCTTGGTCGTATGGAAATTATTGATATTGAACACATTCAGCCCAAAGATTCCAAATTCAAGCGCCCTACTATTCCTTTGGAGAAGCACAACTTCTTGCCCGAATTCGTTGGTGAAGAAAACTTCCGCAAGGATCTTAAGCCCATCGTCATCCAACAGCCCCAAGGTGTTTCTTTCACTGTCAAGGGCAATGAAATTGACTGGCAAAAGTGGAACATGAACATTTCCATGAACTACCGTGAAGGTCTTGTTATCCACAACGTCAGCTACCAAGATGGTGCCGAAAAGCGTCCTCTCTTCTACCGTATCTCCCTTTCCGAGATGGTTGTCCCTTATGCTGAGCCCAACTCTCCCCATAACCGTAAGCACGCTTTCGATGTAGGAGAATATGGTCTTGGTCTCTGTACCAACGGTCTCAGACTTGGTAAGCTTATTCTTAAAAAAGAAACATTTTACAGGTTAGCTAACCATAAATGATTCTTTTTTTCTATTTTATGATGATAGGTTGTGATTGTTTGGGTTCAATTTATTACTTTGATGCCATCTTCAATGATCACCAGGGTAAGCCTTACACCGTCCCTAATGCTATCTGTATGCACGAAGAAGATCACGGTATCCTCTTCAAGCACACTGATTACAGAAACAACAGAGCTCACACTGTTCGTTCCCGCCGTTTGGTTATTTCTCAGATTGTCACTGGTAAGTTTTTTCTATCTTTTTATTTCTATTTTTGGTTTCGTGTGAAAAAATGGGGAAGTTGGAAAAAGATTTTCTAACGGACTTTAAACCTTATTAGTTGCCAACTACGATTATGGTCTCTACTACTACTTCTACCAAGATGGTACTTTCGAGTACGAAGTCAAGGCCACTGGTGAGCTTAATACTCACGTTTTGGCTGAAGATGAACTTGCCGCTCCTTACGGTACTATTGTTGCTCCTCAAATCAACGCTCAATACCATCAGCACTTCTTCACCATGCGTATCGATCCTATGATTGATGGTCAAAACAACTCTGTTGTCCAAGTTGATACCAGCGCCCTTCCTTACCCTACTGGTCACCCCAAGAACGTATATGGTAACGGTTTCAAGGCTACATACACTACATTGAAGGACACCATCGAAGGTCAAGCCTCTGCTAACCTCGAAACCTCTCGTTTCTGGAAGATTGTTAACGAAAACCGCATGCACCCTTATGCCAAGCAGCCCGTTGGTTGGAAGGTCGGTTCTCACCACCAAGCTCCTTTATATGCTCAGCATGATTCCGTTGTTGGTCAACGTGCTGGTTTCGCCAAGAAGACTCTCTGGGTCACTCCCTATAACGAAAACCAAATGTTTGCTGGTGGTTTCTACTGTAACCAATCTGATGGTTCAGATACCCTCGAGCAGTGGGCCAAGACTGGTGATGATATTGTTAACAAAGATATTGTTCTCTGGGTTACCTTTGGTATCACTCACTTGCCTCGTGTCGAAGATTTCCCTGTTATGCCTGTTGAAATGTGTGGTTTCTTCATGAAGCCTTGTAACTTCTTCATTGCTAACCCTGGTTTGGATATTGCTCCCACCAACAAGAAGATTAATCAATCTGTCTACGCAAAAGACTTTGAAAAGAAAGAAGACTGCTGCTCCAAAAACAACAAACTCTAAATTGCATTCTACACTCCCCCTATTTTATTAAGATGAACAGCATTGCTGGTCAATACTTCTGTACAAAACTTATTATAAATATCCCCTTTGATAATAAAATTAAAATAATTTGAATTATAAAAATAATTTGCTTTGAATATGTTTAATCGATATTAATAAGAGCAGTTCCAAATAGATGTACATAATGAACCAGAATAAGATAAACGGAAAAAGGTTAAAGTAAACGTATTCTTTCGCGTTTACAAGTATGCGACTTAAGATCAAGTTCGTGTTTCTGAGCGACAGCAAAAAAAGGCTGGAGGTAAAAGCAGAAAGCCTCAAACATCATAAGATAGCTCCAGCCACTGTATACTCATTACAATCAGGAGATATTTGAAATTTAGAAAACTGTAAGCAACTTTGATGATATTACTAGAGTCTAAAACAACGGCCATAACTATCTGTTACAGAGGTTAAACAGACGGATAACACAGCATATTTAAGATAATAAAGAGTTCAATGACAATACCGCGTACACAAACAATATTGAAAGTGAAGATAAACCTGGTATGCTTCCGGGTAAAAATAAGAGGATAATGACTGTTCTATTGGTATTTTCTTTGATTTAAAAGATATTTTATTTTATATGATACCTGTACCTGAAGACAAAGCAGATTTACTTCGTATAATAGAAAAAAAATGGACGCATAGTTTTGACTAAGCTTAACCTGTTGACATAAAAACCCTTCAACAGTGCTCTCCGCTTGACTCTCTAAGCACACCAGTTACCAATGAAAGAAAATAATCATGGTGTTATTGATTCTGAAAATAGTAATAGCTAACCTTTCTATAAAATGAGCAGGGATTATCGAAAAAGAAAAACTGCCAGTGAAACAATAAAGTTTAGGAGATGTCCACTCTAACCATCCATTAACTGCCATTTTTGATCATATTAACGAGCTCTACATATTCCAATTCGTAAAAAAAAAGGATTATACCACCGATCCTATACCACTCTTTCTAGATTTCATGCTTAATGGAAACGAGCTTATGTATTCAACTGAACAAGGTATATTTATCTAAATTGGAATATTCCTTACTCAGGTAATTTATTGATTATAATCAAGTATTGTGTAAAAAAAATGTTGTTATTCGTATCCAAAACCATCTTCTAAAAAATCCTGGAGATCTAGAGCGACATGTATGGACTTAGTTAGTTGCATATATACTTTAGGATGTTGTATAAATAATCCTCCTTTTTTTGATCTTCAATAGTATGATTTTTAAAATTGCTTGTCTTAATGTACCAATCAACTAGCGTATATACCTCTGATTATATAAGTAAAGTTTGTAATGCATTTTTGCTTTTAAAAAGTTACCCAATGGTAATAATAATGAAAAATAAACGGCGCTATTTTTTTAACAAAAACGTTTATTGGTATTGATCTATTCAGGAATATCGTAAGTTATTTTGCTATAACGTCCGTTTATATACTCTTATATTTGAAACAAATGCACAAAGCCGACCGTCCGCTTGTCGCCAGTTGGATTCTCCATGAAGTGTAAATAAAGAGGCTGAATGCTACCACGAATAAGCAACCATAATACTATCAAAGGTAATTTTTATTACCCAATAGTAACATAAATTGCCATATAATGTCATTTTTTTGTTAAGAACGGATGTTTTAGCATGTGCTATTTTTTAGAGGAAGAGGAATTTTTCATGAACAGTGGTGAAACATCATTAAATCATTTCGCTGTTGTTAATTGCTTAAATGGAAAGCAATAGTGGCGTTTTTAAATTGTGCTCCGGACAGATGCATGAATTAATGCTATTAATCGACGAGCTTTATTACGGCGACTAGAACTAAACACTTGAAAAGGATTATTTTGATCCCGCGTCCTTTTATTGTGGTTCATGTAGTAATTACTTTGTAGTTTGCTAATCGAAGTTACTTTTCACCTTTTTTAACAAACTATGTTGAATATGATTTGTTGTGATTATTTTCTATATACATATAGAAAACGCCTTCCCTTTATCTGTGTAACTATGTTATTCTAAACTGCATTAAAGTTCAATGTTAAAGTAATCTATCGAATTTGTAACTACTTTAAATTCACACACACACCTTTCTTTTTCTTAGGAAAAGGACAAGCTTAGTACACATTTTTTCTAATTTCCTCTCCTCTAAATTTGAAGGGAGCCATCCCTGTTTACAAGGCAAATCAGTTGAGCATTTATAGAAAACATGTCTATCTGCAAATATCTATTTTTTTTTTGGCTCACTTTGTTTTGATATTTAATAAATATGAGGGCAAGCACCAAACATATATTACCGGGGTTACTTCATCTCTTTTTATTTGAGTAATAAAATAGTTAACAATGTTTTTTAGAAACAAAATGAATTATATTGGTCAATGGATTTTTATTTGAATGTAGAGCAAATAAAGACGACATATTGCAGTTTTTCGTGCTCTCAATTTTAATGTATGTATAGTTGAAGTGCATTCGAATACTTGCAATGATAATATTTTATCAGAGTGTACGATAAAAAAAAAAGAACAAGACATGCCAGGTAAAAACGGACATTAAAAATCCCCTTTGCTAAGGTACTACAAGGTAAAGCGATCTTTATTTTTATATCAACCAAATGCAATATAAACACCTTTATTTTACCTAAAAAAAAGTGATAAGCTTAAGACAGGCTCCTATTTATCCGGATTCAACAGATTTTGAAAAGCGGATACATGCTCTCCTTTCTCATACTTGCATATAACTCTTTCCAACTCCAAAAAAAACTTTAATATAGTTATCTCTTTTGTACGAAGGTGCTTTTGGATTGAATATCTATGTTCTATAAAACATACATAAAACTAAATCAAGTAAATCTATTTGATCGCATGCAGCGAACAGGATAGGAGAAGCTGCTTTTTTCTTACACAAAAAAAATAAGATTAGATATAACCAATTTTTGTGAGCCAAGTTATATTACACCATATGAGAGAAAGTGAGTAATCTATTTACATGTATACTTGACTATATCAAATACGATAGAAAAAAACTTTTTTTTCTCGCTCGACGGAATGTACGTACTAAATAAAGTTTTTCGAATATATTTACATTAACCTTTTTTGAAGGAAGAGAAGAAGTGTACATGCCATTACATGTCTAAATGAGATACTGCAATTCAGAAAAGAATATGCAGAAAAAAAAAGATACTGTACAATAAGCATCAGCACAAGAAGTAGAATTATTCTTGAATATACTTCAAAATGTTAGTTAACACAGAATGAATTTCTATATCGAGCGTTTTACTATATCGAGAACAGGATCGGGAGCCGCTTGTCCATGCGAGCATATTGTGTGTGCACATTTAATAATATCTACTAATTTGAACCACATATCAAATTATAAAAGAATTAACTCTTTAAAGCAAAGAAAGAGATACGGGACATCTTGTAAAAGGAATACCCAAAATGGTTTAATAAAAAAGAAGTATATATTATTTTACTAAAGTTAAAAAAAACAAAAGATAAAAGGTTCTTTATGAACATCAAAGGAAGTTTTTTTGATGAATCCCATACGTATTTTTTCACCATCATCATTATATCCACCATTTAATATCATGATTTGATCTATAGTCCTATGTCTTAAATCTTGTTCATTTTGTTTATAGCATAAAAAAAAGAATTGTTTCTCTCCTTTACAAGTCCCCTAAAGACCTTTCAAACGTAAATACGCCTTTTACGTGTCCCTAAAATCAAATATAAAGTTTTTGCCCCCTCCTTTATATTATGTATCTGTGCGTTCTTTTTCATTACAAATAAGCATGAAATTAATTATTATAAATAGAATTGATAATGATTCGTATTGTTATCAAAACAAAAATACTCATTGATAATCATTATAATAAACAAGACTAATAGGATTAACCTTTTAATATTAGGAGTAAAAAAAGGGGACACGGATGGAGTGGGAGAGAAATAGAGGAGGAGGTGAGAGAAGGAGAAGGACCACCTACACTGTGAGCTCGGGAAAGACCAATCCGATTTGTAATATTATAATTAAAAAAGAGGGGATAATGAGAGAAGGCAGTTTAAATAAAAAAGTAGTTGTATGGTAACCATGTGAAGTACTTGCAAATTGCCTAAAGCAGAAGCTCTTTATACCATAATGCGACATGACATAAAGACTACGCGTGGATTAAAAAGGGGAATTGGAAAGAATTGAATTGATAGGTAGCACAAATCAATTGTCAAAGGAAATATCTTTTCATGGTTGCGCACGGTGATAAGTCACTTCAAAACTTGTAATACTAATTACCACATCGTATTACAACAAAAAAAAAACAATCGGAATCTATCCGTCCCTTATGGCTCACTGACCTTTTTTTTAGTATTTGGTTTTCCTTATTCTCTCGCTTACTCTCTCTTTAATATGTACACACGCCCCCTCTCCTTTTCTCTCTATTAATATAATATTGTTTGATCGACGTGTAAACAATTGATATACAATGGCTTTTCACCTTGTTTATTCCAATGATTAACTAGACAGTTTATAAAGATATCGGCGTAAAAGCAGACGAAAAGCGAACAGACAAACAGGCCCGTCATTAAGCGGAGTTAATACTAATCAGGCCATGCTTTCAACACATGTGCTACGGAGGCTACACGAAAAAAAGAGAGCGTTTTTTAATGTTATTCACATTAAATTATCACAATTAAAAACGGTCTATTTTATTATACAACACGATGGAAAAGAGTTATATACTTTATTTGGATTATCGTTGATCTTTATTACTACTATTTTATGATTGGTTTAACTCGCGTTTTCATGTCTTTACAGGAGAAAATAGCACAAAAAGTTGTGTGTTGTGCTAGGGGTTTGTTAAAGGAGAAATGTGCTTATATAAATACTCTCTCTTTTTCTTTTTTTTTTATTACTTTTTCTCTTTTTCTCTCTTATAAGCTTATTCATTTATTTTATCTTTGTTCTTTTGCTTGTAAAAAGAACAATTACTAAGGCCTAATATAAGAATTATAAACTATGGAAATATTGGAACTCGTTCAACAAGAAAACACCCAAAGCCTTGAAAGACCCTTTCAATGTACATTTAACGATTGTAACAAGTCATTTGGAAGAAGATCCGATCTAGTGCGACATTCTCGAATTCACACTAATGATCGACCTTACAAATGCAAAGAAGAAGGCTGTGGAAAGAGCTTTATTCAGGTAGATAACAGTTGTAAGAAATGATGAAAAATACATTTTATTGAATCATGATGGTAATATGATAGCGCTCAGCATTGACTGTGCATATGCGAACCCACTCTGGCGAAAGACCGCATTTATGTGAATTTCCTGGATGCAGCAAGACATTTAGTGACAGTAGCTCGCTTGCGAGGCACAGGTAATAATAATAATATAAACAAACAAACAAATAGGTATTGACTGTTATTATTAGACGCACTCATACAGGAAAAAGACCTTATAAATGCCCGGTTGACGGATGCATAAAAAGCTTTGTCCGAAAAACAATTTTAACCAAACATATGAAAATGGACCATGTTACCAATGGCAAAAGCATCCAATGGCAACCATTCATCGAAGAAAGAAGACGTAGTATGCTTGAACGACAGCAACCAAGACCTTTATGCAGCTGTACTGAATGTCAATTACCAGTGTCACCTCATACGCCACCTACTTATTATGAAGAAAGCAGCCCTTATTCTAGTCAAGATGACTCCATTCCTTCTTCTCCAACTATCATCAGCAATAGCAACTCATCTTGGTCCTCCTCATCATCATCATCGTCAATATACTGGTCTTCTGCACCGCTCTACTCTCCTCCTTTAGGTTACTCTCTTACTAGTCCAGTACAGAAAAGTAATAGCATTTTATTACCTTTTCCACAACAATTGAAAAAGCAATATGAATTTGATCCAAGATATTCATAATCTTGAATTCAATGTTATAAATTTTTACTATATGAAAAATTATTATTTTTATGCTCATTTCTCCTTACTTGTTTAACCCAAGTAATATTATACCACTTTACATCTTATTATGCTTTATGATTCTATATTTATATGTACTTTCTCCTTTTTATTATTAATATATTGATTTTCTTTTACTGCTTTTATAAAAATAAAGTTACTTGCTCTATCATATTTTACCATAAAATGATCTTCCTCCGATAAATTTGTATTCTGCAGATCAATCAATCAAATAGTCTTGTTAAAATGCCTAAAGCAATCAATTTAAATCGGAGTGATTTTTTTTATTCATATGAGAAAAAAAATGAATTACTTTAAATCATTATTCTCACTCCTTGTGTGCATTTAGAAAGATCAATCAAATCATGCATTTGGAATACTGATATTCATGATATCAATGATAAGCTTATGTGCTCCTTTTAATATATATTACGATGATTATTATTATGAATACAACATTATAAGAGAGGGAACTTTAAAGTTATATCCGTCAATGAGACCGCCACTCGTCTCCATACAAACATGCAAACAAACACTATATTGTTGAAAATAAGCTTTTTATTTATTTGTTTATTTATTTGTTTTTTAAGTAAATGACAAGTTTTTACGCAGAAATAATATACTATTTTTCTAATATTCTATAAAATATATTCTATATACAACAATGATATTATGAAGAATCATTCAAGATCTCTTTAGCCACATTTTTATACAAATTACCAAAAACATCCAAATTTAACTTTGCAATGGCCTTTAATTTAGAACCAAGCATTACAATTTCGTCTTCCAAACCGGTGAATGGCACATGATCATCAAGCTTATTATATCGAGTGTAGAACACCAGTTGTTGACAGATTCTTTCATACATTAAACGAAATATACTTGAATTGGACTGCAAATTGTGTGAGAGCCATTCTTCCCAAAAGGCAACTGTCTCTGGTTTCTGTGCCGCCTCACATGCGTGCAAAGCAAGGTGATGACAACTGTTCTTCTTTTTTAATAACGAATTGTAGACCTGTTTTAATTTAGTCAAGTTGTCAGCATGATCTTCTTTACCGATGAGATGGCGATAAGGGATAATGAGTATCGAGATGACAATCATATTTTGAAACTCGTAACGGAACTGGTGTGTCATTCTTCTTTCGTCGAATTTGAGCGTCATGGGGAAATCATGAGCCTTTAAGCTCAAGGCACGCACCGTCTCTTCATCATCAGAAACCAAGTGAACGAGCCCATGGTAATAGATGTTTTCGAACGATTGTTTTCCTTGGGTTTGATATAACGAATGGAGCCATTGATAAGCGGACTTGATGTAATGTGTTTGGTCGTGCTGTTTAATAAAGTATTGATATTCAAACTCGGCACAGGTTTCAATCAAAAGATGGCGATAATGGCGCAGAATACGATTGGCACAATCCTATATATATTTGTTTGTTTGCTATTAGTAAAAAGTGTTGAGATATAAATAATCACCATTGCTTACCAATTTAATGATTTCCAATATAATAAAGCATTGCCTTAATGCCTTTGCAAAAGCGTTTTCGATAAAGTACTGTTTCATGACTTCGATCCGAGGTTGGTTCGGACAAAGATGCTGAAAGATCAATTCCAAACAACTCAATTGTTTAGAAATATCCAAACAATTGAATTTCAACTGCTGTATCATTAATTCGGGATCAAATATATCTTGTAAATTTTCTGCAGTAATATAATCGGGGAAATTCCAACGAAAGGTACTGGACAAGACGGAATGATTCTCAAATGGGTTGATGAGAGTTTTTAGAATCTTGACTAATTCCAGCATGATGATGCGAATGAAATCGTAATCCTGGCCATGTTGGAATGCGCAATCTACTCGTTTCCAGTAACGATCGGCTCGTTTGCGCTTTTCTCGGCCGGAGGGGCCATCGAGGTTGGGCCGAAAGTATAAATGGGGATCAGAAAGGAGGTCGTGACGAAGTTGAAGACTTTTGAACATGTGGGAGATAGAGAGTTCTTCAAGGGTGTCTGCATTGATAGGTGGAATCCAAGATACTGGCTGCTGTTGTTCTTTTTTCAAATGCTGGTGTTGGTGATGATGATAATACCATTTATAGTACTTTAATGACTCTGAAAATTGCTTATGCTTTTTGTTATAATAGTGTTTGAATGCATTGTTGTTTAGGTATAATTTGGAGTAATTATTGTGACGAGATGATGAATGAATACAATGACGTTTGTAGAATTTAGCAAGGGTTGGATTTAACCGAGTTTTATTTTTAATATTGCTGTTGTCATAGAGATTATTAACTGGCTCTGTCGCTGATGTCGCTGTTACTGCTGATTCTGTCCGGCTGTTCACTTCTTCTTTGTGTTCTCTACTCTCTTCGTGCTCGTTGTTTGTATTGCAAGAAGTGTTGACCAAAGGTGTTTTATCTGCATAATGTTCATCTTCTCTGAGCATTTTTATTGTTTTTTAATGTTGTAATAAAAAAGAGAGAGAAAAAAGAGAAAGGAAAGAGAGAAGAAGAGGTAAAAATAAGTAAATAAATAACTAGAAATAAATAAATAAATAATAAAGTGGCGAAACAAACATTCATATGGTTTGAGACTTACCATTTCCGGTACTTGTTCCGGTACAAAAAAAAAAAGCACTACAAAAATCAGGGCGATCATCCACACTTTATTCCGAGACACTTTTTCATGCAGCTTATTAAATTTCATTGACCGAAACTACCGACTGTTGCCACCACTTGATTGATTGATTGATAGTCAGCTGTCACCATTTCTGCATGTACACGAAATCAAATTGCGTTTTAAACTTGTGCAAATTCACGGTCAACCGTTCTTTTTTGGTCAACACATGTGCGTTACATCTGACACAATGCCTTTTTATTACATTTAAAGTACTAATAATGAATTACGGTGTACGATACTTTTTCATTATTGTTATATTTTGAACATATAAACTCTTGTTCCTCTATTATAAAACAATAATATTGCTGCATCTTTTATTAGTTCAAGCAAGCCTTGGTTTGAATCTCTATCTTGTACTACTTGAGAAATATACAGCTCGTCTTTTATCGTTACTATTATAATAACCCATGAAGTGGTAGTAACAGACATGTCATACGTTTTACGATATTTTTAGTCAAAGACCTCCTGAACTTGGCTTGCTTATTCTGTGAATAATAAATCAAATGTCAATAAACATGAGATCTTGCCTGAAAAAGTTAATTTTATCAACTCCTACCTATTCACAATCAGAAATAATTACTTGCTCTCTTTTATTTATAACGTTGATAGAAATAGCATTTTAATTGTATTATTACGTTTACTCGTCTTTTACTATATAATATAATATCATTATTTCATTTTTTTTTTATATATAAAACAAACAAATAAACAAAACGGCGACCTGATATTCGGATAAATCGTCCATATAAGTTTCATCCACAAAATGAGAGAAGAGACGCAGGGGAAAAAAGGTTTACAAGTAGCCGAAATCATAGAATATATAAAAGCAAAATCTCCTTTAAAAATATAGAAATACGCTTCTCCTTTTCTTTATTATAAAAAAAATAATTGGATAATGTATAAAAAAAAAAGTATGCATTTCATTGGTAATGCGAGTACTCTAATTATAGATTTTGAATAAATAATGTACTAAATCTGCTAAATGTACCTCCAATAGTGAAGTATTTTTATTGGTTCATGGTATTACTTCTGTAAACAAATACCAAACAAAAAGACATCATTTTATTATTAAATACATAATGTGCATTCAGACTATACTCTCGTCATTGCCCTTTTATGGATGAAATCTATATAGCGAGTGATAAAACCACTATCCTTCTTGAGGGAAATAAAGGATGTTTGAAGTGGATCTAAAAAATATGATCTTGTAGTGAAAAATGGAGTATATATCACGATATCCTTTTATCCTTTTATGAAAGGCTTATACCCATTTTCATTCCAGAAAACAAATACACTAAAAACTCTCACTTTCAGGTTGAAAGTAGAAAACACATAATTTTCTTTGTCCTTTTTTTTCTGGAGAAAGGTCATAAAAGGAAAAAGAGAAACATACATTTTAATTATTAAAAACAGTAGTTGTTCAACAGAATACATGATTATTTATGATAAGCAAGTTTATTATTATGATTATTATGATTATTAAAGTGATTCTGTTCTTTTCATAACATGATTTCATACTTTGAGCAGGGAGGAAACAATAGAAAACCCCCGCTTCCAGACGTTTTGTGTCCAGGTCCTTCCCTTTGCATTGTCTGCTGAAACCCAATCACTTTTCCTTTAACGCTTAATCTGTAATCTGTATGTAAGTGCCTTGTAACGGGGTGTTGCAGCGACGATTTAACCACGGCCAACACGGTGAAGAAGTGATTCTGCTCTCTTTTCATAACATCTTTTAATACTTGAGCAGGGGAGGAAACAATTGAAAACCATTATCTATTAATCTTGTTTTGTTTTTATATTTTTGTTAAAATGAAATGTGTTAATTATCACCATCCTTATGCCTCCTTTCCTGGTGAAGTCGTAACCCATACTTTCTTGTGAATGCTTTTTTACAAACAGTGTGTAAAAACATCGTTTTTCATAGAAAAAGCTACATCACAGCCCATAATCACCCCCACACAAGCCAATCTCACCCATATAAGTATTCAAGTGGGTGCTTGCCACCTTGGGGCAGCTGTTGGACCCAACGATTCATCGTACAAAAGGAATGGGCATGAGTGTTGTAAGCAATTAGTATGTAAAAACACCGTTT